>CAJQZJ010031773.1:2267190-2281523 GCA_907164525.1 Lophiomys imhausi
ACACACACACACACACACACACACACACACACACACACACACACACAATCAGTTCTGTAACCCTGACTAATATACCCAATGATGGATGCAAGCCTCTTACCAAGGGAGGAAACCCCAGGAACTGCAGCCCTAAGAATGATAACTAGCATCCTGCTCTCCTGAGAACAAGGGTGCAGCATACAACTGGGTGGCAAATAGGTACCAAGGCCAATGATGTGGAAGAGGAAATCCCTCAGCACCCCAGTTTCCTCCTGCTGCTGCTGTGCCTCCCTGGGCCCCCTTCCAATTCACTCACCATTCTGAGCTGTTAACTTATCCTGCAGAGACATGAACAAGTTTCTTTACCCCAGGCAGGACACCAACAACAGATCAGATCAATGATTTCATCCAAGTTTAGCTTAGGGAACCAATGAGTTTATTGGGCTTACTTAGAGGAACATGGGGAAGGGGTCACTTACAGACACATAGGTGACCCTAAAACAGCTACAAAATGTCCCAAGCTGGCATGGGCTACAGTATCCTAAAAGCTTCATTGTAGGTGGAGCCTCCCATTCTGTTACCTTTCTGCTTCATATTCACCTCTGGTGATGATGGGCAGCTTGGGCAGAATTACATATAGCTGAGGGGAAGGCATGGGTGATCAGGTGGCTGGACTCTCAGACCGGGTTCTAACGACCTTTTCCAGCCTCTCCCATGAGGGCACATCATTGTCTTGTTGAGGATGCCACAGTTGCCCTGGTTAAGGTGGTAATGGTCTTGTTATGCCATGGACAGTGCTCTAAGATATTTGAACAACTGCAGAATAACATTACCAGGACCAGATAATCTGTCCAGCTGCACCTCATACCAAGTGTTCCAATGCGTTTACCCACAGTTGTGAAGCCAAGCTTAGGGACAATAATCAGCTCTGTGTATAGAGATGTTGGCACTCCCTTCTCCCTTGGCAGGCCCTCTGTGGACCACTAGGAACCTCCCCTCCCCAATGCAAATCCATGTCCTGTCCTGCAGGCTTGAACCATACTCAGCATACAGCAACCCTGTATACATCCAGGGTTCCTGACAAGCTTCAGGGGTCCAAAACCAGTCCCTCACAGGAGACTTTACAAAAACCTGGGTAAGGGGAGCTGCAAAGACTTGTGACCATCTGAGGAAAGCTGTGGCAAAAGTGGACATCTTCACTACTCAAATAGGTACCAAGAGTCTAGCTAATGAACCTTCATGGCCAGGCTGGCAATGTGTGCAACCCACCTGGGACAGTGCTGTGTCTTATTGTCCTGCCTGGACATGATTGCACCCTTTTTATTCCATCCCCCAAGTGCTCCAGCAGAAACATAAGATCACAGGGTTTCCTGACCTGAGTCCCAATGGAGTCTGCAGATGAAGGGGCTTGGGATTTTCCCAGGGTCTTTTAGGATTTCCAGCATGGCTGAGAACCCAAACCAGGACTATCACACACCCTGGCTGTTGAGTTTGCAAACAGGATGTTTCACTGTCCACCACACCCCCTGGTGGCAGGGATGGAGACCACGGTATGTGGGCTTGGGCCAAAGTACCAGCATTTGCTGAACAGCAAGTATCTATCTCCATGGGGTTAGCTGAGCTGCTAGATGGGATGTATGCCTAATTAATGTGGACTAGTGTGGAGTCTTGATTCACATGCAAGGCAAGGTCTGCATCTCTAGTTGCTCAGCCTTGACCTTCAGACCATCACAAGCTCCAGCCAGGCAGTGGCCCCAAGCCAGCCTCACCACTGAAGCATGAAGGGTGTTCATGGAGGGCTCTAATGAAATATGAATTAGTCCAGGAAATTAATCCTCTCTGAATGTTAAAAGAATGCACCATCCATACCTGTCCGTATGGCACAAAAGGACACTTCGCACAGCCCAGGTGTGAAAAGGCTCTCATGATGGACTGAAAGCTGCTGGAATGCCAACAATTGTCCCAGAGACCATGTCAAATGCAAATGAATAAGTAAGTGGGTATTGTTTAGGAAGAAGAGCAACATGTCCACAGCTGTCTGACCGGGCATGAAACAGAGCCAGGCCTCATTTATTCACCAAGTAAAACCTCCTTCGTCTCGATTAGCAGATGATCTCGCACCAAAGATCAAAGAGAAGGGAGCTGCGTTGCCTGCTGCTTTGGGGAAACAATATGCTTTGAAACACGGCGTCTGCTTTTCCGTCTCCAATGAGAAGGCTTGCATTATTAAACAATCTGCTTAATAATTTAGGCTGAAATAAACTTGAAACACAGAGGGAAAGTGCTCTATCTATCAGCCAATGCTATTGGACTTGAGTTTGAGGGATGTGGGCGTCCAGTTAGACTGAAGGATGACTCTCTGGCTGTCACTGGGAAAAAGCTGATGACTAATGTCTTCTGTGAGCCACTCCAGCACACCCCCAAAGCCCAAAGACCTGAGAGCACTAGCTTTGTCTCTGGATATCCTCCAGGCAGCCCCTGGGGATGCCTCCATCCTGCATTCTGGGACTTCAATGACACAACTCAGAAGGAGCCACAGCATGTCATCTCGGTACCTCCTGCTGGGCAGAGGCCTCTTGAAGCCTTATCTCAGATCTGCATGCCCATTCTCAACTGGTATGCTACCTGGGCCCTTCTGTCTGTCTATAGTGTCATGGCTGTTCTCCATCTGTATCCATAGTTGAGGCAAGCCTCTGGACATGATGGATTACTTGAAGGTAGAACACCCCCCCCCCCCCAACTTCCAGGCAAAAGCACCCACAGATCCCCACCCACCTCTCTGCAGAAGCCTATCTGTCCTTGCACACAGTCTCTAGCTGTACACCACCCCCCTCTCAAGTACCCTCACTTCTGAGTACCAGACACCTGCACACCTCCAGCATCCCTGAGATTCTGCTGGCCTCAGAAGCTACCCTAGGTGTCCCCAGCCTGGGCCCATCACAAACTCTGCTGAACTTGAGTGTGTGGGTCTCATACTCCATCTTCCCTCTTTCCTTCATTCTTTCTGTGTCCTATATGGAAACAAAAAGTTAACACCCCTCCCCCAAAACTTGCTGCCCCCAAAACTTGCTCCCCCAAAACTTGCTACTCCCCCAAAACTTGCTCCCCCAAACCTTGACCTCTAATAGCTTCACAAGGCTGACCTATCCCCTTCTAGGTTCCCTAGTCAGGCTACCAATTCCAAGTTTCTCCTGAGTAAATTGTAGGCTCTAGTCCCTCTAGAGCTGAAATATGACCCTAAGAGGAATTGGGTTTCATAGGCTCCCCTGTCTTCAGGAACCCTGTGGAAGAGGTCTTAATCACAAGCTCTTTTTGCTGCTTGGCGCCAGTTCATCTAGGGAGTGGGTGGTACTCTTATGTGGCCATTCTATGCTGGTCATCACCTGGCTCCATCCCAAGGAGCAATGGCTGTGCTTGTACAGCCCTACATGGCAGCTTGAAATCACATTGATCACCAGCCTCAAGGGACTCCTGGAATCTTCCTTTGAGTTCCACCCATTCACCTGATAGTGAATAGTAGGAATATGGTACTACCTGTGAAGGGGGTAGTGAGGTGTGGTGTGGAGTCCTCTAATGAAGCCTTTAAAGACCAGAGCCTCAGAGCCAGGCTCTAGTCCTACCGGTCCTTCTAAACAGAAGATCAGCAGACACAGGAAGGAAGAGCACAGAGGAAAGTACTATTAGTCTCAGATAAAGCCAGGAGGCCACAAGGGTGCTATCAGTCATGTGTCAGGACCACACAGGTAACACTCTGTGATGCCCAAAGGTAGGAGAATCCATTTGAGATGCATTCCAGGCCGGAAGAAGCCACTGATGGTTTCTCAGTGGTACAGCAAGAGCCAACTCCGGGCAGCATGGGTCCTGAGAGCCTCCTGGAGAGTTGGACAATGATGTTTGTGATTCCTGGAACTTCTTGAGCCAGCATCATATAAGAGATAGTGGATCAAGTAATCAGGCACAGAGCAGCATCTGTGGGAACCCATTGGCTTTCAAAGAGGATATGCTGGACATTGCTGGAGACTCTTGGTTGTAAGAACTCAGTTGATCCTTCACAGGTGACCCCAGGGAGGGCTCTGTTTTGTTCATGGTAACTCAGAGTACCTAGTGCTCAAACCTGGTTATGAACTCAGAGCATTCCATACTAGCCTCCATGAGTCTTACATCCTCTGAACTCCTGGGGGCTGGCTGTGCAAGCTGAGCTGGATTTGGGCACAGGTGGTAGAAACAAAAGTATCAGGTACAGGACACAGTGCCTCTACAGCTCTGTGTGCAGTAATGGAAATTTCAAGAGGGCCATCTCTGCACTGTGGACCCTAAAGTGTGCCATGGTGGAGGCATAAGACCAGCCTCTCAGTTCAGCTCAGAAGTCAGACAAGTGAACAAGGAGATTGTGGGTCACGGGACCACATCAGCCAGTGTTTCAGGACCCAAAGCAGGGCTAGATTACTATACCATCAGCCACCAAGGAGTGGAAGACAGAGCAAAGAAAAGACACTCAGTGCCAAGTTTCCAGGCACTTGGAAGGGGTGGATTCAGAGCCAGATCTCAATCCATGCTTGTTTATGATTGTTTTGGTTTTATGATATGTTTATGATTTTGCTTATGATTTTATGATATGTTTTGACTTCTCTATTGATGGCATCGGGGTATCCTGGCCTAGTCCTATACTGGGAGGAATGGTGGCCATATTTGTATCTTAGAAGCTTACATGGGGTACTGTTCATCAATTAGACCAGACAAAGCAGAAGTAGGGTGGGGGAAGGGGAGGAGGTCCTTGGAATTTTAGTGCTTTGAGAAAAGACTATAAATGCCATCTGAAATGGGGACAGACAGACACGGGGAGATTTCTAATTGAGAATCCAGGGTATGTGATAGTGTGGAGATAGGGTGAGGAGCTATTCTAGTTTTCTTGCTTTTTTTTATTGCTGTGATAGACCACAACCAAATTCAACTTAGGGAGAAAAGGATTATCTTACAAGTCACAGTCCATCATGAAGTGAAGTCCTGCAGGAAGGAACTCAAGGCAGGAACTGACGCAGAGACCATGGAGGTATGATGCTTCCTGAATCATGGTCCAGGTTCATGTTCAACTCGCTTTCTTATATAGACCAGACTCACCTACCTGTACCACCTCCCACATCAATCATTAACTAAGAAAATGCTCCACTGACTCACCTACAGGCATTTTCTCAGTTGAGGTTCCCTCCCTCTTCCCAGGTGACTGTAGTTTGTGTCAAGTTGACATAAACATGAACCAGTATGGGGTCTGAGTAGAGCTCTTGTTTGGACAGTGTTGGGAAGTGTTCTTCATTGCTGGGTGTCAGAGTTTGAGGTCTGCAGGGCTGTGCTCAGAGTGATGCTGGCTGTCTGGGTCCTTGATAAGGTAGCTGCAAAGGAGATCCTGAAGGAGGACTCAGGAGCTTGGTCTTTGGGAGTCTACCACCTGGTTTACAGTCACTGCCTATAGGTGTAGTTTTAAAAATGCTGAGACATTTCTCAGCCTAGACATGTGTGAACCAGAAGCTTATGATGCCAGAAACTAATGTTTCCACCAAATCAACCTGAGATAGTACCTCTTAAGTATGTTCTCTCATGTACATGAAAATTAAAGATATGGACATGTGCATAAGGAAAACGAAGCAAGAGTTATTACTAGAAATTACAGAAAAGTGAGACATACTCCTCAGGGCACAAGTTGTTTCCAAGAGAGGAAAAACCACTGAGATATTCATCTAGGGCAGCAGTTTTCAACCTGTGGGTCACAAACCCTTCCACAGGGGTGGCATATCAGATATCCTGCATATCAGATATTTAAATTATGACTCCTAACGTTAGCAGAATTACAGTTAAGGTTGGGGTAACCATAACATGAGGAATTGTATTAAAGGGTCGTAGAGTTAGGAATGTTAAGAAACACTGATCTTGGGGATTTTAAAGACATAAGGTAGAAGCTGGACAAAGACTGAGGCAATTTCTACTGACATAGGTTAGTTCTCTGGGCAGATTACAGGTTGACCAATTAGAGAGTAATATACTCTGCACATTTTTGTGGCCAATGAGAACTGAGGCTGACACTCTCTTCTGTCTACCATGAGCATTGCATTCACACTGCATACATGCACACACACACACACACACACACACACACACACACACACACACGCACGCACACACACGCGCACACACACACACATGCACACATGCATATACATGCGCTGATGATCAAACACAGTGCCCGTGCTGCCTACCCAATTAGGAGAGTGTTCATGCTTTAAAGTCCCCCCTCTGTCTGTCTCTATTGCTGTGCTAACTGCTGACCTTGTCCTGCTTGCTAGCCATTAGCCTGAGCAGTCACTGCTAGTGCTGCCAGCCTTACCAGGTCTTTCTGGTCTTGACTTTGACAGGGTCCTGGCTGTTAGACTACACTCTTTTTACGTGGCCAGATTGCAGCTTCTCCATAGAGTTAATTCTTATCACAGATATGAAAACGTAGCTGCACTCTTTCTTGGTTAACCTCATTTTAACTCCTTGTCCATGAGGCAGTTTAGGGTAGTCTCTTTCCTGAGATAAATGGGAGCCTTTTAAAGCCAGCCTCACTTACAGTTTTTTTTTTTTTCCCATTACAATTAGCTACGTTAGCAGGAAGAATCTGTGAAAAGGTAAAAGGGCCTTGCATATGTTTCTTGGAGCTTCTTGGAAGCTGGTATTGACCTTGCTTTTCAGAGCCCCTGTCTTTCTTCTTATGATGTGATATACTCAGTAGTAGCAAGGTCTCTTATTTATCTTCTTAAGTGGTTTTCACTGTATCTTTTGTGAACCATATGTAGCTTTCATTATGGTTCATTTCCCCATGTTTTCCACAGTGAGCTAGCTCTGATGCTGGAAAGATGACTCAGGCATTAAGATATCTGCTGCTATTGCAGAGGCCTGGACTTAGTTCTCCAACACCCAGGTCAGATGGTTCTCCATCACCCATAACTCCAGCTCTAGAGTGCCAACATCCTCTCCTGGCCTCCAGCGGTTCCTGTGCTCACATGTACATACCCATGCAGACATATATAAATGCACATTTCACATAATTAAGAATAAAGTAAATTTTTTGCTTGTCTGTTATTTTGTTGTTGTTGTTGTTTTATGAGAGAAGGTCTCTCTACAGAGCCCTGGTTGTCCCAGAACAAATATATAGGGCAGACTGGCCTTGAACCTACAGAGATCCACCTGACTCTGCCTACCTAATCCCCTCTGTGCTGGGATTAAAGGTGTGCATCACCACACCAGGCCTGAAGGGTATCTTTTGTTATTGTTTAAAGCTGCAAAGAAAAGTACCAGCTCTGCCTTTGCTCTGTGGTCTCCTTGCCTGTCACTGGACATCCAGAAAATCTCCACATTTGGGCTGTGCAGAATAGTGCTTCAGTGAACATGAAGTGAGTAGTCATTAGAATACAATAGGGTATAAATCATTAGGAGTATTAGAGCCCCCAAGTGTGCCACCATGAGGCTGGACCTAGGAAACATTATGCTGAGTGAAGGAAGCAAGAAACAAAAGATGAAATAATAGATGATTTAATGCACCAGAATATTTAAATTTAAACCCGACAGGAGGAAGATCAGGGACTGCAGGTGGGGGCAGTACAGGGTCTGAGTCAGCTCATAGGCAGGGGGTTTTTGTGATGAAAACAGTCTGTCCTGAGTGGTGGTGAGGGCCACACAGGTGGGGCCTGCTCCATTCAGCATGAGGAGGCCCCTACTTGGAATCTGCAGAGCATGGGGATGGACCTTCTCAAGTCCTCACTGTGTACTCTGAATTTGGGATTTTAGGAGGCATCTTCTAGGGGTAACAGACAGATGCCTGGGAACAGAGCCCTTCTCTGCCCACCCTGGAGGGTTTCAGTATTTGGCAGTAGCAGGCGTCTCACACTCAATTATCTTGAAAAGTCAGGAAAAACTCACCCTTGCTGCCATAGACAGGTGGGCCCTCCCTCGAGCCTGGGCCTCTTCTCAAGTGGCAGTGGGCCCGAGTCCAGTCAATTACCTACTGAAATGAGACCCACTGCCTACAGATGGCAGGTCCTCACTAGAGCATATGGCTGTGTGGCCTCTCTGGGCGGCTGTGATGCTCATGTTAAAGTAAAACCACCTGAAATGTTAGCTCCTTCGGACCCAAACCATGAGCTGTGCTAAGTTTTCCTCACGAGATGCAGAGAAGTGTCTATTTGTCCCAGACAGAGCATAGCAACAAACCACAGGAATGAGTCCACCAATGTCCAACTTGGCAAGCCAGTGAGTTTATTGGGGTTCCTTACAGGAGCATGGATGGCTTAGAGGCAGATGTATGACCTGAAAGCTCACCCCAGCCTGGATGCATGCTCACAAAAACTGTGTCCTTGGAGCTCCCTGCTTTACTTACAGTCACATGCATAGGCCAGATGGAGACTTTCTCAGAAGCCCAAGTGGTCAGAGAGGCCCTTCTGCCCAGCAATTTCTTACTGCTATAATATGGGGAGAGTCCTTGAGTATCTTGTATGTTTTGGTTCTTCTGGGCTTAGGTCTGTTTACTTTCAGAGTCTCACAGCCTTTCCATCTTTCCAAGAAGGAAAGCTTCAATTCAAAGGAAATCACTACATCAGCGCCAGTACTTGAGACCATCAGGGAAGGGCGGAGACATCATTCAACCCTTTAGTCACTAGTGCTACAGAGACCTCAGTAGCTTTCCTGCAGGAGGCGACTTGCATGGAGGTATTCCTTATGGACTGTGAGTATGAGCCACCCTCCCAGAGCTTCTGTGTGGAGACCCCATGGCTTCCACTTTCCCTAGCATGAGCTCCCCAGTCTAAAGCCGCCTCAGTGTCATTTCTCCTGGGCTCTGAAATCTTTTCTTTGTTTCATTTGTATCATCATCTTTTTGTCCAGAAACTTCCACCTGACTCCCACAAATATTTTCTCATAGGTTCCATTTTTTCCTGTCTATAAACAAGCCTGGCTCATGCCCACACCCCAAATATCCCTGACTCTGTTCTCACGCCAGAAAATTCTGAGACCCTTCTTGCCCTCTCTGGGCTTCTAGAAGGCAGGTCAAAGGACATTTGATGCCTGTTCCTCAATCATTGACACATGAGTGACACCTGTCTGACCCTCATCCTCAACCTCTTTCTGAAAGTGTCCACCATGGCCATGCCCATCCAACAGTGGGTGTTTGATGGATGTGTGACAGTGGGGAGTGAAGGGAGCCCACTGGTGCTTTACATTCTACCCACTTGCCACTGTGAACCCTGGTTTCCCTTCCCAGAGTTCCCAGGGGTGCCCCAAATCTCAAGTCCACTCTTTTCTCCCTCACTTCTCATCTTTGGGTGTCTCTATATAGTCCCCATTGTACCCCTCTTAGCCCATCCACTCCATGTCTGTGTGCTTAGTCTTCAGTCTGTCTCTGTAAACAGAGTAGGTGGTCTCAACCAACACTGTGGGCCTTGGTCTACAGTCTATGCATGCATCTCAAAACCCTCTGAATAGACCGTGCTCCTTGCAGAGCTAAAGCTCTGAGCACCAGCCCACATGATTGAGTTCTCCAAAGTACCTCAAACATCAATCTGCTCATGGCAGAAACCTGCCAGCAAACTCCTGAGCATGTAGCTTCCTTTCTTTAGAACTCATCACCAACTCCCACTGCTTGGCTAACCAATCTACATGATTGGGAATGGGCCTCTATCTGACCCTCCTGCACTGTCACCTCCATTTCAGTACTGGATTCTGTCACTAACTTTGTCCCTAAACACATATCAGGTTAAAGTCACACTCTCTGTGACTAATACCAAGCTCTTAGTATGAATGTCTTCAGTCTTCATTAAAGGAGGAGATCTGGGATGAGCAGGTTATAGATGGTCCTTCTGGAAACTTGTGAAAACTCTGTAGGTGATCCCATTGGTCTTGCATTCAAATTGTAATCCAATGGTAGCTAGCTACCTGGTCTACCCCATGTCCTTATTATCTCATACACCCTATCCTTTTTCTATCCCTTCTTATCCTTTTAACTATGGTGGGTCTTATTTTCTACTATAGCCTCAAGCATGTCTGCTTAGGTCCTGAACCTGGAGTCAGATCCTTCACAGGCTCCTATAGCACCTTCACTGAGATCTATCCTCCTTCCTTCCTTCATTCATTCATTCATCCATCAATCCCTCCACCATTGCTCACTGAACATCAGTGAACTTGATGGTGGACAGTGTAGATCATGTCTGTCTGAGGAGTGCAGAGACCTTAGGGACTGTGTCTTGGTCCCTACTCTATTTCCAGTTTTGTGCAAAGTTGTTGCAAGCAGAAATGATGAATGAATGAGGGAAGACACTAATGGCCAAGCGGGGCCACGCTTGGCTTTCCTGGAGCTGAGTCTGCGAGGCAAAGCATGATCTTCCTGTGGATGGCCTCCCCTGCTAAAGAGGTCTGCTGAGGACCAAGAGTGATGTGAGCCTGGGTGAGATATAGTGGGGACAGATACCTAAGCTTCCCTCTGTGGTAGTGTTCTCACAGTTCTGGAGTGTGGAGGAGAGAGATTGACCAAAACGGACACAGCCCAGAGGATCTGGAGATGGACAGGCCTCGAACAAGAGGTCCTGTGTGGATGATGTCATAGGCTACATGTAGGGAATTAGAATAACTAAATTAGATTTAGAAAATATATAGGGGTTTCTGATACAGTCTCTTAATTCGGGGCATGAAGATCAACTTGGCTGTGAGTGATTAGCTTGTCAGCTTGTGGAAAAACAAGGATGAAGTCAGGTGAAAACAGGAAACAAACAGGAGACTTAATGGACTGAAAAACAAGGTTGAAGCCAGGAAAAACAGGAAAGACTTAATGGACTAAGAAACAAAGTATCTGGTCTGGCATTGTTTTCTGCTGCTAAGTGGGCAGAGCCCAAATTAAGCTGAAACAGGTGAAACAAGGAGAGATCCTATTTAAGGATGGAGCCAGATGCCCCCCCCCCCATGCGAGAGAGCTCAGAGAGTCCTGCTGGAGAAAGTGCTGGTGAACTGATGGCCAGATTTCCCTGAGGCAGAAAGAAGCTGGTGAGCAAAGAAAGCCTCAGCAAGACAGCAAAAGGCCAAGGACTAAACCCTGTGGCTCAGCTTTTGCCCAGAGGGGTTTGATCTGTCTGAACTGTGGCTGGCTTTAAGGACTCTGAGGCAGAGTGGCAGAGTTGTTGATGTGAAGGGGCTGGGGTCTCCCAGAGAGAAGAAAGCATCAAGCCTTATTTAAGGTAAGACTGTGATAGTCAACTTACCCTGACGAACCTGCATCTGAGATATTCCAGAAAAAGGACTGCTAAGTGCATTAAAGGGTCTACTACAGAAACTGTGTTCCTGACGACTGAGGACCTGCCCCAGAGACTGTATCCTTCTAAAAGGTTAGGAAAATAATTATCAATAGGATTAGTGGTTAGGTTAAAGGGGTTGTAGGAATTTATAGGGTTAATAGTTAAGAAATTGTTAGTATCTGTTATAAGTGAATATTGTTAATAAATAAATAATAATAATAATTTAAAAAAGTTCAGTAACAGCTACAGGCTGAGAATTTCCCTTTGACTTGTTAGTGGGAACAGTTCTGGACCCAGCAGGAGTGTGTTACAGTGACAGGAGGAAGGGAGGGAAGGTACATGTGTAGAAGGTAGACATCACAGGCTCCGGGAAAGGGATGAAGTAAAGGTGAGATCCAGTTGACTGTTCTAAAACATCTTTTCTTTAAGATACTAAAGCCTCGCCCTGGAGGAGCAAGCTTGAGATAGGTGGTTATGGACTTGGGTTGACCTGGAAATTGTGACTTCCGCAGGTTCACTTGTCACCTTTCACTGGCTGTATCTGTTGTGGCCACATTCAGAGGGCAAAGCCAGCCCTCAGTACCACCGGCAGGGGAGGCAGTTGACTATTGCCAGATCATCTTCTGGCTCCAGCAGACCCTGCCTCGCTGCTGAGTCACACACAATTAAGCTCTGTGAAGACCTCAGCAGCCTTTATGGACAGTTTAATTATTTGCCGTGCGCACTGCACTTGCAAGCATTTGATTTACTGGGCGGACTGCTCACCGAGTGAGCAAATTGACAAGGGCTGCAAACGGTTTTCCTGGTGGAGCCCATCCTTCCCATGGTTTGCCCAATAATGAAAGATTAATTAAGTAAGACTGCTCCTAATGAGAGCCTCCTACCTGCAGTTTTCTTCGTGGGGCCAGAAAGCACAGAAGGGAGCAGTGCTCATACTTGCCAGCACCCTGCCAGGAGCGTCTGCCATGGGTGCCAATGCAGGGTATGTCTTCACGTGGGAGCCAGTAACAGTTGCTAGATTTCAGGGTCTCCATTATTTCTATAGTGTTCTGAGTTAAACTCACAGCTTGTTTCTGGCGTACAGTACACGATTTCTTGTTATGAAGTTTCATTTAGATTTTCTGACATGAAGGGAAATCTCTGTCTTTCCCTGTCTATCTCTATCTCTGTCTCAACTTTCTGTCTCCCTCTCTCTCCATCTCTGACTCTCTCTATCTCTCACACACACAGAGTGGGGAGAGTAAATATATCAGGCGATAGAGAGAACACAGAAAAATTAAAATCACAAACCTCTCACAGGGGGAAAGACAAACACACAGACACAGAAGTTGTATGTGCTTATGTAAATATATAGAAGTGTTTGAGTATATAGAGATTATGTGTTTATAGACTTCAGTGAAGTTATCCTTCTGTATCCACAGGGCATTGGTTCCAGGATCAGGGTAGTCAAGCCTTGTGTATAAATTGTCATGGTGTTTGCGAGTGGCCTCTGTACATACCTTTGAGTATACAAAACATCTCTAGATTGTTTTAAATATCAAAATGCCTGTAAAATGCATTAAGAATTGATTCTACACTGCATTGTTTAAGGAGTAATTGAAAGATAGTAAATCTGCCCATGATTAGTACAGTTGGGATGTTTTCCAACTATTTTGGGACCCTGGTTGGTTGAATCTGCTGATAAACTGGCAGATACAGGCCACAGTGTGGAATGTACTAGGCATAATCACACACTCTGGAAGATGCTCAGGCTATTCTTTCTCAAATCTGTGACCATGCATCTTACATGGCAAGGAGGAACTTAAGTTGAGACAGAATTTCAGTTACTAATTAGTTACCCAGCTTCCATCAGTTCCAGGGTCATTAAAATAGAAGAGGGAGGCAGAGCTATGGGCAGCAAAGACTTGAGCCGCAGCTGGTCCTTCTAAAAGGAGGTATGTGGAAATCTGAAGGATGCCAGGTGTCCATGGGCCGGAGGAGATGGGAAATACATTTTCTGTGGAGGCCAGGAGGACACAGTTGTGGCCACACCACTATTTGAACTTGAGTAGACCCACCTTGGACTTCTGACCTGCAGAATTCCAAGTACAAGACAGTAGATTTGTGTTGTGTCGAAGCTGGGAGGCTTGTGGTTCTGTTCTAGCAGAATGAGATGATTGCATACGCTGTGCCTTTTAAGCATCCACTGTCCCCTTTTCAAGGCAGCCACCCCACTTTCTGTCTGTGAAAGGATATGATTCCACATACATGTTCTGGAAAAGCCAGTTTCAGGAACTGTCTGTCCTTTGAAGTCTGGTAGATTTCCATTTTATTGTAGGCTTTTCCAGAGTGTCTGAAGAGGGAAGCCCTTGGTTATAATTTAAATTTCTTCAATGAGTAGTAGTTCTTTCAAGTTCCCTATGTATTTTACAGCTAGTTTTTGCATTCTTCTTCTTTTTTTAACCCATTTAATCTAGGTTTGCAAACACATTGGCAGAGATGAAATACATTTAAGGTTTTATCCCTGCTGTATCTTCAGCTCCATATATATGTCTCTATATATCTATGTGTGTGTGTGTGTGTGTGTGTGTGTGTGTGTGTGTGTATCATTCAAATAAAATGATTGTATATGCATCCTTCAGTCCAATAAGAGAAAAAAAAAGCAACTAGATGCTGTGGAGATGGCTCAGTCAGTAAAGTGTTTATTTTGCAACTACAGAAGCATGAGGAACTGACTTTTATTCTCCTAAACTGTGGGAGGGGGCAGGGGGTAGCTGGGCACAGTGTACACACCTGTAATCACAGCACTGAAGAGGCAGAGATGGGAGAATCCCTGGGACTTCTTGGCTAGACAATCTAGCAAAATTGGCAATCTCCAGATTAAAAAATAAATAAAGTTAAGAGAAATCATGGAAGGCACATGACATCAGCACCCATGCCTGTACATACATGGGTGTGTACCTGAATGTGTGCACATAAGTGCATGGTACATACTCATTAAAATGTTTTGATGAAGAAGAAGAAGAAGAAGAAGAAGAAGAAGAAGAAGAAGAAGAAGAAGAAGAAGAA
>CAJQZJ010031773.1:2287633-2310679 GCA_907164525.1 Lophiomys imhausi
TGTGTGTGTGTGTGTGTGTGTGTGTGTGTGTGTGTGTGTGTGTGTGTGTTTGATCACCTGACAACTCAAGCAATTCAGAAAAGAGCCAGAATCATAGGACTATCATTACCTGATTTCCAGGTTTATCTCGAGCTTAGGTAATCATGGCCATGAGAAAGCAACATTAACCTGCCCAGAGATTAAGGAACGGATGAAAAGCCACAGCAGAGATGGTCATAAAGAGTTGACAACTGACACACAGAGGCTCATAACCAACACCTGTCAAAGGCACATGAATAAAGCAGGTGATTAAGGAATGGCATAGCTGTAATAGAGCACATGTCCAAATGGAAGAACGAGACTCTGGTAAGACGGGCACCAGATGAAACACCTCTGTATGAGGTCATTGTGTATGGTGTGAAGTAGGGACTAGCACTTCCTAGTTCTGTTTTAGATCCAGAACTTGTTACTTGTCAAGATGATTATTTAAACTTCACCTTAGTGGTAGCTATTGCTTAAGACAATGGAAATTCTTTGCCACACTGAGCTTTCCTGTCAGATTACTCTGCTTCTCCCTCCTACTATGTTTCTTCTGGTTCTATCTGTATGTACCTGCTATGGACTAGGGACTGAGCAGTCATCTCTATTGCCCCCTGGTCTGCTGCAAGGCACAAGGCATGCTGGGTTCTATGCTTTGCTCTGGCCACTTGGTCCACACTTTTACTTCTAGCCAAAGTGTCAGTCTCAATAGTCGGCTAAGGATTTTGCAATGAATGGTTGTGATGCTCAATCTTCATTGTGAATGTGATTGGATTTGGAGTCACCTAGGAGATACGTGATGGTATCATGTCCTGGGAGGATTAACTAAGGAGAGAAAGCACATGCTGAATGTGGGTGGCTCCATTCCATTCCTGGGGTCTTTGAGTGAATAAAAAGAGGGAAAGGATAAAGTCAGAGGAGCACCTGAGTTCATCTCTCTGCTTTGTGATCCACCAAAAACTCAGCAATTTCCTGCAGCTGCAGCTCTAAGTTGCCCCTGCCATCATGTCTTCCCACCATAGTGGGCTATATTCCCTAAGCCACAAGGCAGAATTAATTCTTCTCCTGTAGGTTTCTTCTTGCCAGGTGCTTAATCATAACCACAAGACAATGTGGCTAAATAGAAAGTCTAGTACAATGGCTGTTGAGTTTTCCAGGGATTATTTTTTTATCTACTGAGATGCCCCAATGCCATTTTAATCTCATTTCTTTTATAAATGGTGATCTTAATGGATTTCTTTTAAATATGAAAACAACTTTGCCTTTTTGGGGAAGTCAACTACTTGGGATATGCTTCCTCAGAGTATGTTATAAATCCCCAAATGCCACCAGAGTCATGAAGGAAAGAAATGACAAGAGGAAGGGGGGGGGAGACCCAATGACTCATCTTTTTGTGGTGACAAAAAGATCCAATTTATATTCAGGTGACACTTCAGGCTGGGATAAGGAGAGATATCTGGAATCTTTAGAGAAGGGCATTTGGGGGCTAGGGCAGGATGTTACAGGCCTATATCCTGACACCTCAAATTTACATGTTGAAATCTTAACAAGACTTCCTCCATCATTGAGAATTCATTAGGGTTTTCCATCAGCAGACATGTGAGCAGAAGTAATCTCATCTCCTTTGACCATGGCCAGACTTCTGAACAGGATGCCTATGGTGTCCTCATTCATAGGAGAAGCATGAGGCCCTCGAGAACACTATTTTGGAATGACAGTTGTGTGCTCATCCCAATGTGGACCTCTTTATGCCTCAAGTAAATGAAGCTGAAGCTGCAGGTTTTACTGTGAGCAGAATGGGACTCATGGCTCATCGCTACTGTCTTCTGGGTGGATTTGCATTTGATGGCATTTGAACCTGCTTCCAGGCCCAGCCTGGGTCTGCCATGTTACTGAAGATCCACCTGTGGCCTGCCTCTTGAGAATGTTCTCCTAGAGGTGTATGATGGACCTGTTTGAACAGAGGCCATGAGACTCAGGCACATCTCCATCTCCACAGGCTCCTGAAGAAACATCCAATGGCTCATTGCCAACAGCAATGAAACACTCACTTACCCTCACAAGGAGAAGGGAGATGTGGTCCTGATGGGGTTAGTTCACAGGACATGATGGAGAAGAAACCTCAGTGGAAAACCACCTTTCTGATGTGGATTTTATGCTTACTGTCATGGAACAGGAAACATGTTTGAAAGCCTGTTTAAAACACCTTTAAAATATTCACTGTCTCTTAACACAATGGAGAACTTCTAAGTAATTCCAGAATGTTTAAATATTTTGAATATCTTTGATTTTCAGCTTTTGAATATTGTTATTATTGCATATGGAACCCCCCAGAGAAAATGTAAAGATAGCAAGAGAATTATTGACATAACTACAATCAAATATATAGTTTATAAATCTATTTCAGTTTTATTTCAATTTTATGACTATTGAATTGGCTCCTACCAGTTTCTTGGCTTAATATTTTACATCTATTCAACTATCTAGTCATCTATTGATATTTATTTTTTAATCAATCATCTGTCACCTATTATCTTCATGTATCTATCATCTATTGATCTATCTATCATTTATCCACCTATCATCTATCAATTTACATATCATATATCATCTGTCTTTAATTATCTATTTGTCCATCTATTTATCAATCGTCTATCTATAACCGATCAACTATCATCTGTCTATTATCAATAATTTATTTATATGCTTATTACATATTTGGTATCTATCTATCATTTATCAACCAGTCATCTGTCTACTGATCATTTATCAATCATCTCTTTGTCTTTCCATTTGTCTATCATCTATTTAGCATTTATCTGTCTATCTATCCTATCTATTTATCTCCCCATCCATTCATCTATCTATCTATGCCTTATGACATATGAGTTCCAGTAGCCCCCTTCAAATCATAGATAACAAAAAGAATGAGATATGACCAGGAAATTTACATAAATACATATAAGTATCCAATAAAGATATAATACAACCAACCACTCTATTCATAAACATCCTAATTAAAAACAACGAGGCCTCTGCTAAATGGTAGAATTAAGTAGTTTCATAAAATTTAGGTTGACAAGGAGTTGGGGAAATGTGCTTCCTCAGAAGCTGTGGACAAGACTCCGTTTGAGCCAACTCGTTGGCTCATTCATTCAGTGAATGTTCCTGCATACTCAGTGTGCACAGGCCAAGGTGAAGCAGGGAACATGTGATGGGGAGCCACCCTCCCCCCACTGAAGGTTAAGACTACCCCAGATAGGTCAGAAAAGGTTCCATGACGAAATCGAGATACAAACCCAGAGGAAAGAGACTTTTCAGAGACAAGGGATGCACTTGCTGAATGCTGAAGCATGCAATCCCTTCCATCCACTGGTTTTGGAACTGTCTGTAGAAACTTGTACAAGCAGAGGAGGCAAGGTGACTGGTGTTCATGGTACATCACTTGTGATCGAGACTGTGTGCAAATGACACATACCCCCACCAGGAAGATGGCTACGTAACAATGATATGGCCATAGCTTTCCATTCCTCAGGTGAGTAATATGAGACCAGAGTCTGAGAAAGACAGACGATGTGGAATGTACAGGCGTGGAGCAAACAGCAGCACAGACAAACCTCAGGACCACTGCACCAGAAGTGTTTGTGTGTATGTAACTGAACAAGGTGTTTATACCAGCATCATTTCTGCCCACTGAGCAAATGGGTAGACAGCAAGAAAAAGAGGCAGCTTGTACATCAAACCACAGTTGAGAGATAAGAAATTCAGGGTAAACAACCAAGTCTCTGCCAGCCCTGCAGCTTCTGCACCCCTATCAACCCATCTGGCCATTCTTCTTTCTGCATTTTCTCTGTGGTCCCTTCACTTGGTCTGACCCCACCTTGTCCCTTCCCTGTGACCTCAGCCTGTGGGACTTGTTCTAGCTGTCCAGGCACCTGGCTGGTCCCCTACTTTGCTCATCACCATTCCCAAGCAGCATTCACCTCTCAGAGCAGCTTCTCCCTAAGCAGGGGGTCCCCGCAGTTCCTGACTCTCCTCCCCTCACCCTGTCAGCCTTTCCAGGCCATGCTTGCCATTCTTTATCTATTTAACTTTCTGCCAGTCTCTTGGCTGTGAGTCCTGAGCAGGGCACCTTCTTTCCGGGGCCCAGAGCAGATGGAGCCCAGTGTCTGAGTCAATGCCTCTCTCTGGACATTGGTGTCAAGTCACAGTATATTCCGGGAGCTTGGGGACACCTGATCCCTGAGCAAGAGTGCTGGGCACATGGACTGAGAGACCAGAAACAGAGGGCCAGATACACTCAGAGTCATGTGATGGAGGCTTTGGAAGAGAAAGGAAGTAGTGACATCAGGGGATACCAGGGTTCCCTTTAGCTCCTCTGCTTTCTGGGGGCAAAAAGCCACCTCCTTTCCCTCCACCAACTTCTGAGGACATTGAATCCTTTTGCCCATATGCCTGGTAGGATGAAGAGTTGCTGATGGTCAGGAAGCACCTCCCCCATGGCCTAATTCCACTTATGACTGTCTCCTAGTAGGATGCCAGGGTCCTAAAATTATGAGAAACGGGTAGCCAAGGACAGGGGAACATGGTCAGGGGTCATGTAAACATACCCCATGCACACTGTCTGGACCCTCTCTTGGAGTCTGGATATCAGAGGTCGTTGAGGACAAGCCTGGATTTGCTGACACCCCTCTTCTCAGCTGGCAGACATCTCTTTCTTCTCTTAGTCTCTCTCTGTGTGTCTATGTCTTGGTTTCCTCTCATAGGGATACCAGTAATACTAGATTAGAAACCATACTTAGAGATTCCATCTGCAAATACATTCTGAGTATCTGAGGTTAGGATTTTGTGATGGTTAGTTTTTAATTGTCAACTTAACATGATCTAGAATCATCTGAGGAGAGAGTCTCAATGAGGGGCATAGGCTACCATGGGTAGAACTATTCCCTAGGTTTGGGCCATGGACTGTATGAGTTCTACAGGCAGGTACACATTCATTCTCTTTCCTCTTGACCATGGATGTGATGTGACCAGTTCTTGCCTTGACTTCCCCACAGTGATCAACTGTGCCCAGGAAACGGAAGCTAAAATAAACCTTCCCCTCTGTAAGCTGCTTTTATCAGACTATTTTCTCATACTAACAGGGCAGACCTCATGTGGATTTGGGGGGACATTATTCAGCACACCACAGACCTCTCACCTGAATATTATGTGATTGTGTTGTTGTTTCCTGTGCTGTGTCATCTTCTAGCAGTAGCAAAATTCCAGAAGGCATTGTGAAGGCCTGAGCTTTCAAAGAAGCACTCTCCCTTGCTGCTCCTCCTGAAGGCAGTGTTCCTGGAGGAGACAAGAGGATACGTGGTGATATCATGACCTCAGTGAGTGTGTAGTGCTCAGGGTTCACCCTGGAAATAGGCCTGTATCCACAGAGCCCCCACCCACTGTGGCCTCTCTTAGCCTGGGGACTCCCTAGAACTCTCTCACCATGAAATCCCTTCTTATTAAGGCATGTTCTATTCCCCTAGTAACCAGACACTTGAGCAGGGCTTGCAAATTTCTGCCTGGGCTCTACTCAGGTGCCAGCTTGGTTCTGGGATGTCCTGGGTTTCTGTCAGGAGCCTTCCAGATACCACCTTAGTTCTGAGCCCCTTAAGCTGGGGAGCAGAGCATCCTGGGCCTCCACCATGAGCCTTAACACCCCTGACTTACATCACAGGTGCACACAGGCATGCACATCACTGGGGTCTGACAATCAGGCAATTGAGTGCTCAATGATTTGTGTCAATCTCCCATAAGCCACTTTCTTGGTGTCTGTTCCTTAATCATAGCTCTAAAATCTGCATTTTGGTAAATAATTACATGGCTCATGATTTCACTCTGTCTGCCCCATGTGGGTGTGAATAGAGTGTTGATCAGAACACAATATGGAAGAATGTAATGGAAATTAGCTTTCTTTAGTGAATTATGGGGGCACTTCTGACCTCTTCAGAGAGACAGGCAGATTGACCTGGCAGCACATAAAGGAGTTCGTAGCTTGGTGTTGCTTGGACACTAGAGGAACTTGGAACCAAGATGGGTGAAGACCAGTTGAAGGGGCATGGCTAAGAAGCTGCAGAACACCAACAGCTCAGGACCTGAGACCAACAATCAAGAAATGGGCCCTCATGAAACTGAAAAGCTTCTGTAAGGCAAAAGACACTGTCATTCGAACAAAATGGCAACCTACAGATTGGGAAAAAATCTTCACCAACCCCACATCTGACAGAGGGCTAATATCCAAAATTTACAAAGAACTTAAGAAATTAAATTCCAAGAAACCAAATAATCCAATCAAAAAATGGGGAACAGAGCTAAACAGAGAGTTCACAAAGGAGGAATCCCTAATAGCTGAGGGACACTTGAAGAAATGCTCATCATCCTTAATCATCAGAGAAATGCAACCCAAGACGACTCTGAGATTCCATCTCACACCTGTCAGAATGGCTAAGATCAAAAGTCCAAATAACAGCACATGCTGGGGAGGTTGTGGAGAAAGGGGAACACTCCTCCATTGCTGGTGGGAGTATAAGCTTGTACAACCACTATGGAATCAGTCTGGTGATATCTTAGAAAGCTTGGAATAGCTCTACCTCAAGACCCAGCCATACCACTTCTGGGTATACATCCAAATTGTTCCTCACCAAATCACAAGGAAGTTTCCTCATCTTTGTTCATAGCAGCCTTATTTGTAATAGCTAGAAACTGGAAACAACCCAGATGTCCCTTAACAGAGGAATGGATTTAAAAAAATACTGTGGTACATCTACACAATGGAATATTACTCACCCATCAGAAACAACGAAATCATGCAATTTGCAGCCAAATGGATGGAAGTAGAAAAGCTCATCCTGAGTGAGCTAACCCAGACTCAGAAGGATACACATGGCATCTATTCACTTATAATCGGATTTTAGTCATATAGTACAGGATAACTATATTATAGCAATGCACCAAAGGGAAAAGGAACATAGACTTTTTTTTTCTGTCAATGAGACATTTTGCTCTAGTGGTGCTGCCTTATATGCCCCCAGTGTATGAGGAGGCTCTTGGCCCTCATATGACTGCTAAACTGGGGTGGGGGAATGTTATGTAGGGACATCCACTCTGGAGGAATGGGATGGAAGGGATGGGGGTTAGAGGGTGGGAGGGCAGGACTGGGAGGGGTGGAAAGAGGACACTGTGATGGAGATGTAACCTGAAGTAATTAATAAATATTTTTTAAAAAAGAAAAAACTGCAGAAGCCTCGAAAAATGTCACCACAGGTTGCAAGAGATCTTGTGAGCCGGTGAGACCACCAAGGATTGTGAGATGATGCCCTATATAAACTAAGAAGCTCCATGTTGATCTCTCTCTTGCCTCCACAGATGGCGGAGAGAGAAGTGCATGAGGGAAAAGTATGAAGCAAGGTTTGCCATTTGCCAGCCTTTAGGCCACAATAGCCTGAGGCAAATCGACGGTCAGAAACCTTGGCAAGTAAACTGAGGATTGCCAGGAAACTGAGAGGTGGAGTCTGAGAGAGAGACTTTTGCTGCAAGCCAGCCTAATAAGGCTGGCAGAAAAGGCATGGCGTAGAACCTGCTGAGAAGAAGTTTTTGAAAACTGGACACTAAAGATATCACTCCAGGGGCCTAAGAGTACCAGGAGAGTGAGCGAGGCAGGCAGTGTTTGGAGCCTGTGGTGAATAAAACTAAGCTGTGAAGCACACATGGGCTGAGGAGACCGTGGAAGTGGGTCTTGGCTGATGGAGGAAGCCGACCTCAAGTTTAGCAGTTAAAACAGACTGGCCTCATAAGCTGGCCAGAAGCTAGTGGTTGAAATAAACTGACCACACGAACTGGCAAAGCTAGGCCCAGAGAAAGCTAAGCCAAGTTGAAGATAGGACTCCTGCCATGACTGGCAGAGTTAGACTGCTCATTACTGTAAGGGTGTGCCTGCAGATAGAAGACTGACTACAAATCAAGGTTCCTTAAGGACCCATGGCCTAATATCATTTCAAAAGGGTTAAAATAGGATTGGTTAAATGTTCTTAGGTATGAAATGTTTATAGGTATTAGGTTATAAGTTATAGGTATGAGGTATTGTAGGTTAAATGATACAGATGTTTTATAGGTGTTTGTTAAATATTAATAAACATAAGTGTTTTAAATAAAATTTTTCTGTTATGGCAGGATCTGTAGAGTAGTGCAGGGAAAAGAGCGGCGGGACAGGAGCAGGATAGCGCCAGGCTGGGCAGTGGACAGCTACGGACTTAGTCTTTGCTTGAGACTAGGTCCCAGACAGACACAGAACCATCATCTTCAGCCCAGGTTGTCTTAGGTAGCCTGGGCGGTATCTTCTTACCAGCGACTGTGCTGTGCTGACCTCCTGTACCTCCAGCGTCCCCACCTCCTGAGGCTCCATGGTATTCTGGTCCCACAAAGCTCCCAGGCAGGAAGAAGGTTGTATGTTAAGG
Organism: Lophiomys imhausi; assembly: GCA_907164525.1. Classification (NCBI taxonomy): domain Eukaryota; kingdom Metazoa; phylum Chordata; class Mammalia; order Rodentia; family Muridae; genus Lophiomys; species Lophiomys imhausi. Next base: position 2,296,144 of record CAJQZJ010031773.1, read on the forward strand.
ATGTATAGAAGGAGCTGTGGTATTCTTCCATGAAGATGGAGGAAGAGAATGAGGCAGGATTTAGGGCAAGCTGGAGCTTCCCAAGGACTAGGATACTTCCATATCACATTGAAGGGTGTCAGGTAAAGGTAGGCGTGGTGAAAGGCATTTAAACACAGCATTGATAAGGGAAGGAGAGACAGCTCAGGGATTAAGGGCACTGGCTGCTCTTCTAGAGGTTCCAGGTTCAATTCCCAGCACTCACATGGTGGTTCACAACTGTCTGTAACTCCAGTCCCAGGGGATTTGATGCCATCTTCTGGCCTCCACAGCCAGTGCAGGAAGGTGGTGCTCAGAAATATGCATAAAATACAAATAAATAAAAAGACAGCATTGATAGTTCAGGGTAAATGTCAATATGAATAACTGTTGAGATTATGTTAAAATAACCACAAAATTTATGATTTTGACTCTTTTGTATGCATTCACACTGGCAGTTAGTCTAACCACACAGGTTGATTGTCACCACCACCACCACCATGCCTCCTGACTGAGTCCTTTGTATCTTCTAAACTTGAAAATGTCTCCATCAAACAACTCCTACTGTTCAGCCCCAGGCACGGACAGCGCCAACTGTCCTTCCTGTCTCTGTAGTTTTGTATTCTAGGGTTTGGGTAAGGGACTCTCTCATAGACTGTCTTTGGCTGACTCGCATGGTTCTCCTGTAGCAGGCTGAGCTGTGGTCCTCCTCGTGGGTGGGTCACGGTGCTCATCACCCATCTCTCTACGGATCCCTGGACAGCTTCCATCTCTGGTCACTATGGGTCCATTGTCTACAGCCATGCTGGACACAGAGGTCTTTGAGTCTCTGCTTAGGGACAGTGATTTTTAAAGAAGTCTGAAGTGCGATCATTACCTTCCCTTCCATTGGGACGCGTATGTCCCTTTGGTCCCAGGAGTTTGGAGAAGAAGCAGAGGGTAGGCTGTACAGAGCAGGGGATGTGGGGTACAGAGGTGTGGATGGGGTTGCCTCAGAGCTCTGGGAAGCATAGTTGCCGGCAGATGTTCCATCATTCCCACTCCCTGCTCCCGGCAAGGAAAGAGTTTCTGAAGAACCCTGGACGAGCTTTGCTTCCTGTGAGCTGTGCATTTGGTTTTCTACATTCTGATCCTTTGACACGGGGCTCTGCTGATCAAGGACGCCTGGGCTGACCAAGCCTTAGAGCTGGCAAATGACTTCCTGAAGCTATTCAGATGGGCAGATCCTGAATCTTACTTGTGCTTCCCATGTGGTTCTATGTGGTCTGGGTGGTCCCTCCATGTCTTCTCACTGGGAGGTATCTCTCAGTTTGCTGGTCCCCCTGTATTTCTTGTTTTCTATTAATGCACTGTGTTTTATCATACCACACCTCTAGTCCTCTGCCTGGAAAAGGAAGGGCTCCCCTAGGTCCCCAACAACAACGGGAATGCTGAATTCTTGGAGATCCTGCTAGGCTTGGGCAAGTGAGCCCATGGAGAGACCGTGTTCTCTTTAACTCAGAAAACCCTGTCTGAGTGCCCTGCTGGAAAACAGAGTCATTGTCCCCTGCCTTTGCCTGTGAGCCAGCACCCCTCCCTACTCTCCAAGCTAGACTACCCCCACTCTTCTGGGCCTTTCTGAGGAGACAGAAACATTCATCTCTATGATCTTTTGCTTTCTGCGTCAAGCTGGCCACCATCCAACAGCCACCTGCCCTTACCAATCTCACTGCTAATTGAATTGAGATATAACACTAATATGGGCATGAAGTTCTGTAATTAAAATAGACTTGGAAACAAACCTAGACACAAACTCTTGCAAGCCAGGCAGCTCCTCTCATCAGCATTTTGTTTTTTCCCATTTCAGCCACTTAGTTGAGCAGAGGTCTATTACAGTCTACCCTCCAGGCCTTGAATCTGGTCCTCATCTGGCAGAAGTGGGGATGAATATTTACATCTCTTGCAGAATGTAGGAAACCAAGGGATGCTGCATTCTGCCTTCCATTGCTGACTCTATTTTAATTTTCACATGAGGACAGGATGAGAGCTACCCCCCAACCCCACCTCTGGTCACCCATCCACCCCTTGGTGGTACACTTATTACTTGGGGAGAGAAGAGGACTGGGAAATTTCTGACTACCAACCCCCTGGAGAGGATTTTTCTTTCCCTCTCCAAGTGAGGGTTGCTCTGGAGTGCTTTAGAATCCTTCCCATGTGGGATACTGTGATATCTTCTGATATGTTGACCATCTGGTGGCAGAACTGTAAAGGAGGGGCAAGAAAAAGCCATGATATGGCAATGATGTCTGTGCTTTTTTAAAACACAGGTGACAGGTGCCCACGACAGGCCTTTTTCTGAGGTGGAGTCCCTGCACACCAGAATCAGTGCTCTGGGGGTTGATGGTTCCCACTGACCCTAAGGCTGGGGTGGAGGGAGGGAGTGTCTAAGGCATTTTATTCCGCAGACTGCCTTTTGTATCTCCCACAGCTGGGCTGCAGGCCACTCCCCATCTACAGCTGTTCCACAGGAGCCTGGTGGGAATCTGGGACTCAACCACTGCAGCCTGGAAAACTCCTGTCCTGTCTTTAGTTGAGACCCGTTGGGTTGTGGGTTCTTGTGTCCCTGTGTATGTGATTCTGGAAGGTTAGGCAGGAACCTGCTCCCTCCTTTCTTAGAATCCCAGAGAGATCAGATAGAGACCAATTCTATGAAAGTATTTCTCAGGCTTACTGTTGGCCTTTAGTGAGAGGCTCAGAAAGAACAGAGTAGGAAGCAACTGGGCCCTTTGCATCAGGGTTGGGAGACACAGGCCTTGGGCTTCTGCCTTCTAATCTACAGGGGCTTTGCATGCTCTGCACCACAGCAGAAAAACCCAAGAGAATGAATCCACATGGTTCTGTGCAGCTATGTCTGAAGGCTGTTTACACTCTTTATAGCCCTTTGCCACTTCTGGTCCACACTGACCGCAGCCAGTTGTAGTGTCTCTGTACTGCCTAGAGACCCAGGCACAAGGTAGTGGCACAGGTGCCCAAGTCCTGCAGTGTGACCCGTTAGGTCCTACACCACATGGCCTTGGTCCTCTCAATGGAAGTGGATCTAAGGGAGAGGAGATGAAAGTGGACATAGTCGCTTCCCATCATTCCCAGTGTCCATCCTTTTTCAAGCATACAGATCATGAAATGGTGCAGGTATGTCCAGCACGACCCACACACAGCCTCAAGGGTGCAGGTCACCTGTCTTAGCCCCACTGCTTGCATATACAGACACTAGTGTCCCCCTGGCTGCTGGCCAGCCAGTGCCTGTCCAGTTACTCCTTATGAGGTTACACTGCTAACCTTCTGCTTGTCTGGGGAATCACACCCATGTTTGTGGCCTGGGCTTTTACATACAAGGTGTGATTCCCAAAAAGATACAAGGATTCTTCAGTGTGCTCACTGAACAGAGAATAAATCTAAGCTTCAAATGGGGTATGGAGTCCCTCTGGGATCCATCACCAAAGTCTGCTACCATTGGGCATTTTCTGCCTTGAAATTATTCTCTCTTCCTGGGAAGACATATGTTCAGCTAGGCAGAGCCCCTCCTCTACAGCTCTGGACACTCCATTGCCACCTGGGAAGCTTTCCTTGCCTATCACTCTGGCTGAGCCAGGAGTCCTGTCCTCTGGACGCCCACACTGCGGGTGTGTGTCATCAAGTGTGCTCGTCACAACTTCTTGAGTTTCATCAACTTTTTTTTTTTTTTGTCTCAAGAAAGCCGGGTGTGGTGGCGCACGCCTTTAATCCCAGCACTTGGGAGGCAGAGGCAGGCGGATCTCTGTGAGTTCGAGGCCGGCCTGGTCTACAAAGCAAGTCCAGGACAGCCAGAGCTGTTATACAGAGAGACCCTGTCTCGAAAAACCAAAAAAAAAGAAAAAAAGAAAGAAAGCTGCTCTGCTGTTTCTGACCTGCATGTCTCCACCCAAGGGTGATGCAAGGCAGGGTGTGGTGTACAGTTGGCTGGGTGCATAGTCATTGGACAAACAGGAATGAACGCCTCAGTCCTTCCAAATGAGTCACATTCTGAAATTTCATTAAAATATATTTAATAGCCCCATATGATAAGTAAAAATATTAACAAAAACCTAAAGGGGTCATAGGCAGTGAAGGACTAACTGGGCGTTGGCTCCTGGCACTGAGGGTCCCTGGAGAGAGGCAGCCATTGTGTCTGTGTGCAGGTCACTTGGTTACAATATAATGTAAAATGCCAAATGCAGACGCAAGATAAATCTGCTGGGTTTAGACCTAGGACACAAAGCCGGCAATTTGTACAAGTCCAAATCTCCCAGCTTGCAGGGATTTCCAAATGACCAGATGCTGATCCTAAGGGCCAGGGTTCCTGGGAGGTATTGTTTCAATTTCTTCCCGTCAGCCTGGTACTCTCCTGTTGCTTATAAATAACCTCATGTAATTTCTGATGTGACATCTCATTTTCTAGGCAGAAGCAGAGAGCTCCCACCTGCCCTTCTTGCCTCACTACCAGCCCTGACCAGTGGAAAAAATGTCCATGCAGAAGTTCTGCTCATATCTCAACCCCAACTCCTTCCTCCAGGGGTCTGAGGACTGCTGGTTCTGCATGCCTCAGGGCTTGCTTCCCACTCTGTTCTGCTCTGGTGAGGCACTCACACACCCTCTGCCATCCCACACCCCAGAGTCAGAGTTCTTAATAACATTTTTCCAAAGACCTAAACGCTTCTTTTTTTATTTTTATGAATGTATGCTGAAAATATGTCTTGACTTTAATATTGCATTATGAGCTTCTGAGTAAGGATTTAAAAAATATGCTTTATGCATGTATATATAAAGTGGGCATATGTCTCAAGGAAGGCTCACTGCTGTGCATGAAGTGTATTGTAATAAAGCTGTAGCATGAGCCCGTGGTGGAGAATCAAAAGAGAATAGACGAAGTGCTCCCTGCAGAGGGGAGGCATTCCCTCTTGCTTTGCTGGAAGGGGCCATTTGCTCTTGCTGGAATCCTGACAGGTTAGCGAGTTAAGGAGGACTGAGACTTAGCCAAGCCCTGCAGCCTACCACCACTGCAGCACCTACAAACTCAGCTCAGGAGAAGGCTGGGACTCTGACCTGAAATCTCTGCTTTGCTGAGCTCCTGGCATGCTTCCAAAGGGAAGAGTGAGCGATTCCAAGTTTGGGCACCACTATTTCTTCCCATGGCAGATTAGTTCAAGAATTGATGTTGGGGTCACTCACATTGCACTTGATGCCGGCGACTGTGTGTTGAACATTTAATTTTCAGGACAGATGGGAAAGCCCCTTCAGGGCAGAGACTTCTTATAAACATATCCCATGCCCTGGGTCCCTAGTTCCCTCACCACATACGTACACTCTGCACAGAGCCGTTAGCACATAATTAGCCAAGTGCATTACAGAATTTGTCTTAAGGAACACTCACTGAACCGGACAGAAGTCTGTGGTGTGCTTTGCAGTCCCCCATGGGCAGGATACGTCAGTGCATGAAGGTCAGTGACAATGAGGGCGGTGCAGAGTAGAGACAGGTGTCTCTTGGCTCCTGGATGTAGAGTGGGACCAGGGGTGGACAAAGAGACCTAGTGGGCTAAAGGACCAAAGACAAAGTGGTAGCAATCCGGGTATAGTTTGGAGATCAGTGGGTGTCAGACCGGGGCCATGGATGATGTCATCCAGCACACAGGCACAAGACAGAGTGAGTTCTGTCTGGTGATGTTGGGAGAAGACTCAGAAGGAGGAGAAGGAGGGGGAGGAGTTTCCAGAGGCAAGGGAGTAGAGCCGTTTAATGCTTGTGCATGTGAACTTTCTCTTCCTCCAAAAGATGAGATAGAAGGTTCTTTCCATGAGACACAATCTTAAGTAGATAAGCCACATGAAAGAATGGGTTTCTCCCTTACCCTTGATGGGGTTCCATATCAAGCCCCAGTCCAAGAGGAAGCTCTTGGCCCTCATATGACTGACGAACTGAGGGATTATGATATGTGAGGGCCCACTTCATCTGAGGAGAAGGAGTGTATCAAGAAGGGGAATAGTGAGGGAGGGAGAAATGGAGGGAGGGAGGGAGAGATGAATGGGGGGGGGAGGAGGGAGACAACTATGTTCAAGAGGTAACTTGAAAAAAACAAATTAAATTTTTAAAAAGTGGGGGCAACTAAGCTTAAAAAATTATAATAAATATAAATTATAAAATTTTCAAATGATAATTTACCAAAGGCATACTTGTCTTACTGGCATGAAAGGAAAAAAGGTCTTAATTTCAGGTTAGAAAGTTAGACTGAAGGGTGCCACATAGCTCACCCATACTTCAATATTATTATAAGTTTGTTCCTATATATAAAAATATATATATATTTTCATTGTTTGGCTTTTAAAAGGCAGTTAAGAGGTTTAAAAAGTTGTAAGTAAACTAAGGGTTACTACAGTTCAACATGGTTTTCTAAACCTCTAAGAGCTGAAGTAATTTGGAGCTAAGGTAAAATATTTGAGAAGGGCAGTGTTAGCCAATGTCTTTAACTCCAGAAGAGACAGGAAGATCACTATAGAGTTAGTTGTCTTTTAAATTCTAAAGTTATAATGAACAGGTTAGTGATGGTGCACACTTTTAATCCCATCACTTGAGAGGTATACATCCTTAATCCCAACACACTGGAGACAGAAACATGCAGATCACTGAGTTCAAGGACAGCCTGACACAGAGTAAACTCCAAATAGAGAAAAACTTAGATCCAGGGGTGGTGGTGCATACTTTTAATCCCAACTATTGGGAGGCACATTCCTTTGATCCCAATACTTGGAAAGCAGAGGTAGGCACATAGGATTTGCCATGATTTAAGTTTAAAAGCTACTCGGAAATTCAAAAGTGAATTGTCCTTTGTGATCTCAAAATATATACACTTAAAGGTGTGTTTAGTTCCAAAATATCAAAGAATTTCTTTTTAATCTCAGTTGAAAGATAACACTTTTTATATTGTCAAAAAATCCAATTTGCTCTAGGAAAGATATTACCTGCCCAAAAAAAGTGCCCCAGAGTTAGGATTAGGGCAGGGCTCTGTTAATATCTTTCCAAGAAATTAATAGCACCTGTCTAAGGAGCCCAGGGACAGACAACTGGACAACTGAAACCTCTGAAGAAAATGGACCAGACACCAAAGAAGACAAGTAGCCTAGATGATCCAGCCTCACAGACTTCCTCAATAGCTGTTTCCTCAAAAATCTACAACCAGAACAACTCAAAATGGCTAACTGAGATGGCTCAGCCCCACAGGCTGTTCCATCCAGGTCTTCAGTAAAACCCTGAAGTTCAGCCTATGACTACTAACTTCTTAGAACATTTAAAGAGCTGAGCACAAAAGGACTGAACATCAAATGTTACAATTAACTTGTTTAACCATTTTTCCATTCTTGTTTGGGCTCCAAACAGGTTTCCTACATCCCAAATCAGCAGAAAATAATTTTAAGAGAGCAATGTCCCATTCCAGAAGGTTAGATGGGTGATTTTTTTTTCCTCCCTCCTATGGTCATTTGATGGATTATAGATGTTTGTTGTTATTTAGGAGGATTGGTTACAAGTTGTTAAATGGTCTTGTTAAATAGGTGTTGGAGGTTAAATCCAGGGATTTCTCTCTTTTTCTTTTCTCTTTCCTTTTTTCTTTCCTATGTAGGGAAGAAAAGACTTTAAAAAATGGGATATACCAAATGATGAGTCCTCACCAAACCACAAGGACGTTTCCTCATCTATGTTCATTGCAGCCTTATTTGTAATAGCTAGAAACTGGAAACAACCCAGATGTCCCTCAACTGAGGAATGGATAAAAAACAAACAAACAAACAAAAAACTGTGGTACATCTACACAATGTAATACTACTCAGACATCAGAAACAACGAAATCATGCAATTTGCAGCCAAATGGATGGAACTAGAGAAGCTCGTCCTGAGTGAGCTAACCGAGACTCAGAAGGATGCACATGGCATCTATTCACTTACAGTCAGATTTTAGTTATATAGTACAGGATATCTATACTACAACCAATGCACCAAAGGGAACATGGACATAGACTTTGTTCCCTGTCAATGAGACACTTTGCCCTGGTGGTGCTGCCTTGTAGGCCCCCAGTGTATGAAGAGGCTCTTGACCCTCATATGACTGCTGAACTGGGATGGGGGACTGATATGAAGGGACACTCCACTCCAGAGGAGTGGGATGGAAGGGATAGGGAGTAGAGGGTGGGGGGGGTGGGACTGGGAGGGATTGAAAGAGTGTACTGTGATGGAGATGTAACCTAAAGTAATAAATATTAAAAAAGGGAAAAAATGGGATATAGACATAATATATGAATGATACAGAAAAAGTGACAGATTATTGAGTATGCTCTTATAGCTTTGTATTTTGATACAAAATTAAGATTATATTTGGCTACATTGGTATTGATCTTTGTATATTATGCAAAATTAAGGTTAACCCTTTTTAAGGTATTGTACTTAGGTAATGCTTAAAAATGAAATGTGAAGTTTTGCCCTTCTGATAGCAACTGTCACAAACTGTTTAGGATAATTAAGAGATGCAAACTAATAGTCATTCAAACATGTCATTTTGTTAAGTATTAGCGTAGTTTATCACAGATATTTTCTAAGTTAACCGGAAATCAAGTTGCTAAAAGACAAGCAACATTTGCTTATCCAAATATACGGAGATAGATAGGTGGTTTTCAGAAACCTCAAGAGATCTGTAGAATTTGGCATTCAAAGAGGTTTTCTTATTTAAGATTTTTTGATATTGAGACATGTTAGCTCCTGACAGATGGTTGCATTAGTGCAAGCTTGTCACTGGGCAAGAAAAATCTCTTGCTTCAACTGTAGACAGAATGCTGTCCAAAAAGGACAAAACTTGGAAGCAGATAAGTTGACAGCCTAGCTCTGCCAAAATGGAGTAGGCAGGTCCTTCATAATTCCTGCTTTACAATTAATGTCTGTCAGAGATACTGGGCCAAGAGCCTGAAGATAGATGCTCTAATGTATGGAGAGATATTGGGGACTGTCCAGGCAGCCAGTTGTCAGTCATTTCTTAGTTTTGGAAGCTGCTGGCTCTGCACTTCCTGTATAATTGGATATATTTATCCTTCTTGGGTCTCTGATGTGGTTGAAGACTAGATAGTTAAGTCTCACAGTTAAATTTTAAGTTGTTTAGGAATTAAAAGGAAGTTCTAGGTCTAAGAAGATGTTTTTAAGTTGGTAATGCAAGTTAGGATGGAAATAGAGTTAGGTATAGAACTTTAAACTCATGGAGATCAATGGATAATAGAGTATTGATACCGTTTGCTGGGTATGTGTGGACTAGACTTTGGAAATACATGTTGCGCCTTGTAATTTTCATAATTGTGGCTGAATTATTTAAAAAAAGAATTATAAGTTCTGGGAGAAGGGGGAAAGGGTAGGAGGGTAGGACCGGGAGGGGTGGAGGGAGGGGACTGTGATGGAGATATAACTTAAAGTAAGAAATAAACATTAAAAAAAAAAGAATGGGTTCCTGACATTGTTCACAATAACACACATGGCAATCTGAAGGGGTAGGAACTAAGGAAGACTTCCTTGTCCCCTTTGCCACCAGAAGACCCCAGATGGCACCCTGGTGAATCTGGGTTGAGAAGCTGTGAGTTCTCAGGGAGACTGAAGTAGAAGGTGACTTACAGAGAGAGGAGGTCTCTCTCCCACATTCATGAGTAGTACAAGGATACACATTCCCTGACCAAGGACAGGGAAAGAGCCCTTTGGCAGTCCACAGGCCCAGTGCTCACAAAGGGGTGTGAGTAAACCTCCACCTGCTAAACCAAATCAAAGAATTCCTGAGGGTCCATGCAGAGGTACAGAAGGGTCTGCCCTGAGAGTGGAGATAACCCTATTCTGAGCTCCATTCTTAGAGAACATGTTAAAAGTGAATCCCTAAAAAAGTGAACCTATTTCCAGGTGACTTAATTATACTTTAAGCTCCATAAACCTGAAAATATACATTACCCAACAAAGCAAACTTCACAATATCTACCCTACAAGGGACAACAGCCAAGCATTCACGGAAATAGGATCCACAGTGAAGAGAAAAGTCAGTCAATGAAAAATCACCTTGAAGAAACAAATATGTTAGAATTAGTAGGAAAGGGCATTCAAAGGTCATTTTGTAATGAAAAATAATTACTGTGTCAACAGGATACAAAACTTAAACATTTATGCACCTAACAACAGGACTGAGCTTCAAAATTCATGAAGCAAGGATTGATAGAACCATAGGTCTAATAGAGAACCCACAATTATAACTAGAGCTTTAAACACATGTGCTTCAATAATGTATAGTGGAGGCAGACAGAAAATCAGTAAAGATCTAGAAATTCTAAGCAATACCATTAACTACCTAGCCAAAATTGATGTTTACGGGACACTCCACTAGACAGCTGCAGAATGCACACCACCCTGAAATCCACATGGGATATTTGTCAAGGGCTACTGTATCATGAGTTACAAGATGAGCCTCATAAATTCACAAGGATTTAAGTCATGCAAAAGCCTAACGAAAACTGAATTAGAAATTAATAACAGAAAGATCTCCAGAAAATCTCCCTGTGTTTAGAAACTAACATTTACAGATGACTCTTGGATAAAAGTGTAAATGAAAAGGCAATGTAAGAAGCATTTTGAGTATACTTGGTACCCACAGGCCTCACTATGTGGCACAGGCAGGCAGGGGCAGAAGAAGCATATGCATTTAGGTCCAATCTAAGCTCTTGCCTAAATATGAGAGGCTCTAATGTCAATGCTTGGTACAGAAAAAGGAAAACCCAAATATAAGATGTGTAAATAAACTAAAGTAGAAAAAATACAAAAAAAATGTGCATGTTGTCATTAAAGGAAGATTAGGAGGGATTATAACTTAAAACATTTATGTAAAGGAAAACAACTCTCAATGGCTAACCTTCCATTCTACCTAGAGAAATTAGAGAAGGTAAGCAAAAGGGAAAATAAAACCCAGAATGGAAAAACCACTGGAAAGGAAGAGAGGAGAAAACAATCTCACAAGATTACCGAAACGGAAAGTCTGGTTCTTTGAGATCAATGAAATTGATAAGCTTCTAGCTGTGATGATCAGGAGAGAGAGAGAATGATTGTTACCAGGGACCAAAAATGGAGCATTAGGGACACCAAGACCGTGGAGAGGACTGTAGTGCAGCAGTGTGAATGACTTTGTGTGAGCACACCAACATCTTACACAGGACTGGCACTTTCCCCAGTGAACAGCATGCCAGAGCTCCTCATGTGGAAGCCGAGGAAAGCGAACACCCTCAGCTAGGAAAAGGAGAACTTCCCAGTTAAAAAAACAAACAAACAAAAAACCCGGTCCAAATCACTAGAAAGTTATCACCTCTTCCCAAACATTTAAGAAGGAAACAATTGTCATTGTGTGTGTATAAACTCTTCTAGAAAATGCACTCCACGAAGCCAACAACACCCTGAGTACAAAACAATCAAAAGCATTGTAGTAAATACAAATCACACACCAGGGGGCTGGAGAGTTAAGAGCGCCAGGGGGCTCAGCAGTTAAGAACACTTTTGCTTGCAGAGGGCCAGGGTTAGATTCCCAGCACCCATACGGTGGCTCACAACCATTTGTAACTATAGTTCCAGGAGACCTGACACCTTCTTTTTTACCTCTCAAGCATCAGACATCCATGTGATTCACATACACACGTGAAGGCAAAATACTCAAACGCATAAGATTAAATGAATAAATATAAAAAGGAACCATGAGCAATTCTCTCTTGTAAATGGAGAGGCTAGTATCCTCAACACAAGCTTGGCAGATAGGCTGTGACACTTTTGGGAAAAGGAAACTACATCTTTACTAGTGAAATTCTGGTTGTGATGTTCCAAGTGCTAATGGCTGAAAGTCAACATAATTCACTGTCCAACCCAACTGAGAAGGTGAAAACATCACAGGTTTTACAAAGCCGAGCAGCCACTTCCTGGATGACTCCTCAGCATACAACCATGGGAAGTAGTGTCTGATGAACCCACAGTGAAGACACCTCAGCTGACAGCCAGACTCAGAAGTGCAGATGTCCTTCAAGGTGAGGAATGGCAGAAGGAGTTCTATTCTCTCTGTTTCAGCTGAATCTTGTTCTGGAGATTTTAGTCACTGAGGCAGAACAGGACTAAGGTGAAATGGAGTATGAAGGGGCTGATAGGTTAATATAAGTTAGATTTAGTGAATACCTAAGTTTCTGATAGTCTCTTAATTCGGGGCATGAAGATCAACTTTGCTGTGAGCAATTAGCTTATCAGCTTATGGATGAAGTCAGGTGAAATGAGGGGAGTCTCTTTGGACTGAAAAACAAGGTTGAAGCCAGGTGAAAGAAGGAAAGACTTTATGACCTGGCATTGCTTTCAACTGCTAAGTGGGCAGAGCCCAAATTAAGCTGAAGCAGGTGGAACAAGGAGTGATCCTATTTAAGGACAAGTGGATGACGCCAGAGAGGCGCGTGCGTGCTAAGGGCCCCCGATATGAGAGAGCTCCGAGAGTCCTGCTGGAGAAAGTTCTGGTAGACCAATGGCCAGATCTCCCTGAGGCAGAAGGAAGCTGGTGAGCAGAGAAAGCCTCGGCAAGACAGCAAAAGGCCAAGGACTAAACCCTGTGGCTCAGCTTTTGCCTAGAGGGGTTTGACCTGTCCGAACAGTGGCCTGAACGGAACTGTGGCCAGCTTTAAAGACTGAGGCAGAACGGCAGAGTTGCTGATACGAAGGAAGTAAGGTGGCCTACAGACGCTGAGGTCTCCCAGAGAGAAGAAAGCCTCAAGCCTTATTTAAAGTGAGACTTCGATAGCCAATTTACCCTGACGAACCTGCGTCTGAGCTATTCCAGAAAAAGGACTGCTAAGTGCGTTAAAGAGTCTACCCCCGAGATTGGTTTCCTGACGACTGAGGACCTGCCCCAGAGTCTGTATCATTCTAAAAGGGTATGAAAGTAGTTGTTATGATTAAAAATAGGTTTAGTGGATAGGTTAAAGGGGTTGTAGGAATTTATAGGATTAATAGTTAAGAAATTAATGGTGTTTGTTATAAGTGAATTTAGTAATAAATAAGTGTTAAATAATAACTAAAAAGTTCGGTTTCAGGAGTATCTAGAGAATTAAAAGAAAGTGAACTGCCTTTAGTCAGATTGATTGATCATGTATGGAGAAAATATGACAGAACCCACAAAAACTACTAGAGCCTGCAAGTAAATTTCCTGAAGTTTACTTTCTGAAGGTCGCAGCACATGAGGAGGTCATTATGCTCCCATCTGCTGTGGAGTCCTGCTGGAACCAACATGGAATGCTGTGCGACCTAGGCATCTACCTTAAAAACAATCCATGTAGCCCATCCTGCTGTAACTCCCTTCTCGTTGGCGAATCATCACCTCTTCCTCTCTTCTTCATCATTCCTCCTCTTGCATTTCTTTACGCTTCTGCGTTTCTTGACTGTGAAGCTCCTCCATGGGCCTTAACTCTTCCTGGTGTCTCATCAGATCTTGGCGCAAAAGATTTGCTTGATGCTCGTGGTAGGCATCTTCCATTTCACTTTCCAATTTGTCTTTCGCCTCCTTCATGGTTTTTTTTTTTCAACTTGTTCCCTTTGCTCTTTTTCCATTTCATCCAAAGACTTCCATCGTTGAGAATATTCATACTCAAATGTGCCATGCTGAGCAAAACGAGGAGGTGTTTGTCTCTCCGTTTGATACATTGGATTCTTTTGGGCCAGTTTTTCAGGAAGACCATCTTCACCGTCTACCTGTTCAAGTGCTTCCACAATGACTGGGCGAGGAGTCGTTGTCAGTAGGAAAACACCTTCACTGCATCTTTCAAATGCTTTTCTTGCTGCTGGCGTAGAAGCAAATTCAACAATTCCTTTCCCTGTAGATCTTCCACGACCATCCACAATTACAACAGCCCTTTCAATAGGACTGAACTGACGAAAGGCCTCTTCCAACAGTTCGCTGGAAACATAGGTTGGAAGATTCCGAACAGAAAGGGCTGCAGCATGTGTGGCAAAGCGAACCCGAAGCTGTCGCCCTCTCATGGGAGTCTCATCAAGTTCAGCCTTGGCGATTTCAGCCAAGGCTCTAGATTCAAGTCTAATGAACCCGAACCCTTTGCCTTTGTTGATAAAAACTTTTCCGGGTTCTCCGTATTTAGCAAAAAGTCTTTTGAATTCATCCTCTGTGATACCAACAGGCAAGTTCCCCACAAACAACTGACAGCGCTGTGTATAAGTTGAGAGACAAGTTGGCTTTAAATCCCTCCAAGGTGGTTATCTTTTCCTCTGTGCGGGGTGCCCCTGGTGGTGCTGGTGGTGTCAGGGTGGATGGTCCTAGCGGGCCACGAGGCTCCCCGCTGCCTCGGTGTGGTGGCTTCCGATGGCCACCGGGAGCGCCCACGCCCAGGCTACCTACGAGTTTAGGCCCACCGGGCATCTAGCCGCCTGGACCTTGTTTAGGTC
>CAJQZJ010031773.1:2313403-2326452 GCA_907164525.1 Lophiomys imhausi
CGAATGTAAAAAATATTTAGTTTTAAAACAACTTTGTGTGTATGTGAGTGTGTCTGACTGTATGTATGAGTACCATGAGCAGGCAAGTGCCTGAAGAAGCCGAAAGAGGGCATCGAATCCCCTGGAATTTGTTGTGACCTGCATCATGTAGGTGCTGGGAACTGAACCCAGGTCCTTTGCAAGAGCAGCAAGTTCTCTTCTCTGAACCATCTCTACATCCCCTCACCTCTATACATTTTTAAATTGTTCCTTTTTTTTAAATTAGGGGGCTGGAGAGATGGCTCAGTAGTTAAGGGTGTATGCTTTTATTCCAGAGGACCTGGGATTTCCAGCACCCATGTCAGACCATTCACAATCTCCCATATCTCCAGCTCCAGGGAATCTAACACACTCTTCTGGTTTTTGTAGACACTGTACTCATGTACATATAACCATTCAAAGACACACACACACATCCACACATAACTTAAAATAATAACAACAAATAATTTTAAAAGAAATAATATGTAGATGAAGACAGAAAACACAGAAGAATTAAGAAAAAATGTACTGACACCATTTTACTTGTCATTATTTTCTGAACAATATAACTATTGACCCAGCATCCCCTGTTTTGTGTAGTAATGGGCTTGTGTGAAAGTTCTGCGTGCATGTGTGTGAGCGCATGTACACACACACACACACACACAATTTTGTATATCAGACCTGAGCTTCATGGATATAGGCACCTATAGACTCCTGACCAGATTTTCAAGAACATTTTAATAGGGAGTAGACCAATGTTGACCCTGTACAAAACCAAGTCTGGGGAGAACCAGATCTCATTCTTTTGGCTAACTTTTGCGTCATGAACAAGGACAAGAAGTCCTATGGAACATCACCAGTGTTCACAGACTCTTGTGCTGAGGGAGGTAGGTGTTGCAGTCAGGAATCCTGAAGAGCCTGCTGGACTGTCTGCTGGACTCAGGTGGACAGAGTTGTGTTCCCTTTCACTGTTCCAAGATGCCTTCTTCTCAGGGTCTCAGACACTGGCTGACAGATCAACATGTCATCCTCAGCTGGGCCCTTCCCAATATGTGTGCAGCTCAACCCCTCATAGAAGGAGTCACTGAGTTGCAAAAGTTAACAAAGTACTATTTCAATGGGAGGATTATTTTACTTGAGTGACTCTTAGCTTAGCATTAAACCTCCTAGGTGACTCTTTATGGATCCCAGGAGTTTCTGTGGCAATGGTAGCCTTTGGTCGTCAGGCCAGGCATGATTCTATACCACTGCATCCAGATTTGGGTGGCTAACTGCAAGCCTTGGGGGAAACAAGCCTGGGCATTGGCATCCTTTGGTCTGTAGGAGAGGCTCCCCAGCAGGGTGACTGTAGCTGAGCTGCTCTCTAACTGGTGATAGTGTGGATAGTGTGGATGGCCCCTGTATTTCTAGAGACCCGAGTTCAGAGTGCATGTATACTCATTAGGAATCTAGTCTGGGAGGTGATAGGCTTCTCTCTTCTGGAGACATGATCATTATGAACAAGAGCACAAACACTCTTCCTATAGCTGGCTGTCACAAACCAGCACTGTCTGTGGTCACTGAAACCCACCATCACCAGTTCACTTCCTAGAGAGGACCACAGAGGCTCCAGGGTGGTACATGTGTCCACCTGGGCTCCCATCTGTCTATCTCCCCACCCCGCTTGTTCCCACCTGTGGTTTTGCTGTTTCTTCATTGATAATTAGAGGGGAAAAATAAATTGTGTCATTTGAAGAGATTCTAATTCAACTTATTATTTCAGAACTTAAATAAAAAACCTCCCCAGGAAAGGAAGGAGGGCGAGGAGCCATTAGCTGAATAGTGGGACTCAAATCCAGTCACGTATCTGACAGGCTGTAAAAGGCTTTGGAAGCTGTGAGAACGAGAACGTTTTTGACAAGGCTGCAATGAATAGGAAACCAGCACTGGGAGACCCGAGCTTGAAGATCCTCTTTAGGATGTGGGGAAGTAGGGTGCTGGGCCAGGCTTCATTTTATCCAAGTGGCAGCCTCTCCTCATAGTCACCCCAGCCCAAGGAAACACACACCTGCCAAGAGCCAGGAACTCCTGTTGGGTGGTGTAAATCTGTTAATTAACTGACATTCAGATGCTGAAGGTACACGGAGCACAGCTATCAGGTGCCTGGGGAGTGATGGCATTTTCAGATGATGTGGCCTGATTGCTTGTGTGGGGGCTGAGTCAACCTGGCAACACTTCCAGGGAATGTCTGTCTGTCTGTCCCCTCCATGCACAGCCAGTGCAGTGAATGAAGAGACAGCATGCTGGTAACACACACTGTTTGCTGAACTCTGTTGATCAATCAAGATTTCAAACACTTGAAGTTATTTTGCACTCCATTTGAGGGTTTAATTTTTATCAGTTTTATTTCGTGTGTGTGTGTGTGTGTGTGTGTGTGTGTGTGTGTCCATCCCCATGTTTATTCATGTGGGCGTGCACACATGTGTATGCGAATGTGCTTGTGGATGCCAGTGGATAACCCCAGGTGATGTTCTTTAGGTGCTGCCCCCGCGTCTACCCCAGTTTGTTTGTTGAGGTACGGTCTCTAACCTGGCACTTCACAAGTAGACTAGGCTGGTTGGCCAGCAAGCCCCAGGGATCCACCTACATAACTCCACAACCCTGAGACTATAATTACATGCCACCACGTCCATTTGTAGCTGTTTTGCTTTGTTTTACATAGGCTTTAGGGGTCAAACTCAAATCCTTGCACTTGCCCGGGGAGTATTTTACTGACTGAGCCATCTTTCAAGCCCCGTTTTCATCAGTTATTTCTCTGGCAGCATTTCGTTCCCTATTTGTCCTGAGACGTGAGTCCTTGTTACCCAAATGCAGTGGCTGTCCCAGCCAATCCACACTTCAAACTGCTCATCCTTGAGAGAGCACGGTGTCAGGAAGTAGTGCTCCTGAGGGGTGAGGTCATAAAGGTAAAGACCTGGGTGGGAAGGGGGTAGATATTTGTACCATTATAAGGAAGGCTCCAGAGAGACCCTATACCCTTCCACTTCATGAAGGCATTGTGAGGAGATCTTGAGAAGCCATGGGACATGACCCAGGGGTCCCAGGATTCCTGATTTCAGACCTTAGAAGCAGAGCCATGCTGTCCAATAGCTTGTGCCAAATTGTGATAGTGGATGACAGATGTCGCCACCAAACATTCCTCGTCCAAGTCCTGCTTTCCTCCGTCACCCCTGATGTCAAAGCTCCCTAGGACAAGCTTCTCATAGAGTCAGCTTGTGCCTGGTGGGCCCATGGCTTCCGGAATGACCAGCCTTTTGTTGGCTGAACTACATCAGTTCTGTTGTTTGACTGTTCCGTTTTCCCTCGGCCTCTGGGCTTGTCACGCTTTTGTGAACTTCTCCTCTATGGCTATGAATGGATTCACTGTGAAGGTGTGACATTTTGGAGTGGGATTCCACAAGCCAGGAGAGAGTTTCTGTCTCTTCTTCCGGTTTGTTAAAAGCAAAACTTGTGTTTAATTGCTTCTTTGTTTCCTCTTATGGCCTCACAGCATTGGGCTACCTCTGACCCACATCTCATTAAACATAAAACAAAACAAAACAAAAAAACCAGTTAGGTTTTGTAACCTTTAGCTTTATTACTAAAGCTTAGATTTAAAGGTTTCTTTTACTGTTTATTTATTTATGTGTATGGGTGTCTGTGAGCATGTGTGCAGGTGACCTCAGAGGCTGGAAGAGGAGTTACAGGCACTGGCAAATCATTTAATGTGGGTTCTAGGAACAAAACTCTGGCCCTCGAAAAGAGCAGCAAGTGCTCTTAACCATAGACTTCTCTCTTCGACCCTTTGAGGATTAGATTCAAATCAGAGCTGCCAATCTATGGCCCAGGACCAGCCCCAAATGCAGCCCAGTTCTGAAAATAAACATGCACTGAGACACAGATGAGTTTTGGTCACTGTGATGCCCATGGTGGCTTTGGGCTATATGGGGCACTCTTGGGGGCATTATCATCTTAATCACCTTGCCAATATAGCGCAGCCTATGACCTGCTCCACAGCAGAATGTGGAGAAGGTGAGCAGTGTGAGTCCTGGAGGGGAATTCTACAAGTGGCACAGTCAGGGAAGGCACCAGTGTGCAATCTTGCTTTCTCGTGCTGGGTGTGAGGGAACAATCACTATGTGTAGAGCCCTTCCTGGGAACTGAGATACTGGAGCTGAGGGCGCTAAGCAGTAGCCAGCCAGCCAGCCAGCCAGGAACCTGTCCTCAGTCCTGAACCATAAAGATCGTTTCTAAAACCAAAAGGAACTTGGAAGCTGGTACACATTGGAGGAGTATCCAGATGTTTATCCTAGCTAGCACCTTGACCTTAGGGAAGACTCCAGGAGCTCTCTGCCTGAACCCAAGCTCTTAAGAACTATGGGATTACCTTACTACTGTGTATTGTATGAAGCTACCAACATGGTGGCTTGTCCCAGCAGTAGAGGACAAATGCATAGGCTAGCAGCCCAGTGCAGACCTGCCTGCTGGAAGCCACAGGGGCTAAAGGAATAGCATGTTAAGTATTTTATATCTGAAATTTTACTGGAAAAGTCTGCAAATAGAATGCATCTATTGGCTCTGAGGGGGCAAGGCCCTGTTGCATGTGGTTAGGTTTCTGAGGCTCCCCAACTACAGGCAGTTGCCAGTTTCATCAGTTTACTATGAAGCAGCAACTCTGCCTGGGTTTGGAGCATTCTGCCTGTAAATCAGGGCAAATGTGTTTATTTTAGCTGCCGCACTCGCTTGAGCTGACTAATTGGCTCTCTGATTAGACGGGTGTTTCGATGTATTAGTCACAGGCTCCAGCACGAAGGCCTGCTGCACACCCCTGGCTGTTTATACGGGAAACTGAGCTGGGTAATTAGGCCGATGTGGGAGCACAGGGAGGCTCGGGTGCTGACGGCTCTTAGGTGACCACTGGGATGTGAAGGGTAGTTTCAAAGTTGGCAACTGCGATTAGAAGTGATAACTTCCATTCCCACCAGGAGAGGAAATGGCTTTGCTTTTCTGTCTTGCTGCTTGGCAGAACTTACTCCGCAGGCTTCATAGATCGTTCTCAGAGGTGCCCAAATGTGACTCTAGATGGTCTCAGGTTCGAGGCCAAGCTGAGTGGTGGCCCCTCTTGCTATTGCTATATAAAGTCCCATACAAAGGCTTTGCTGGGACATGTCCCACAGCAGAAACACACAGTGGTGTGTCCTTACACACTGGTTTTCAAGCAAGGCTGGGGCTCCTGGTGTTCCTTGCTTTAATTAGTTTAATCTTCCCCCTAAGAGCTCACAACAAGGCTAGGCTGCTCCTGGCTCTGGTCCTTGTCCCCAGAAGTCTTCAACTCTCAACAGGGGCAGTGAACTGGCCCTTCCTCTCATAGTCCTCCTCAGGATGGCTGGAGATAGTCTTAGCCTGACTTGTCCTCCCCTGTCTGGGTCCCCAGAGCTGGGGATGGGCTTGGCTGCAGAACATGATGACAGTGACCTGTATAAACAGGTGCCACACTTCCTGGCTTCTTACTCTGTTTTTAGCTGGAGCAAACATCAGCAGGCTTCCCCCACTTCCCCATTTGCCCACGTTTAGCCTTTATTTGGTAGTAGGGGAGGACATACATTTCAGACTTACCCCCAGGCACATACAAGTTAACAGGCTTCGCATGAGTTCCTGACTGTTTTAAACAGTATGGGTCCAGTAACACATGCCACAGGTCACTGGTTGCTTGCTTAAATTTCAGATATGGGTATTCCCTTTGTTCTAGACACTGAAGGTCCAAGGTCAAGGCCAGCAGGGGGCTTACAGACACTACCTTCTTCTGAATCCTCAGGTGGCTGGGAATGGTCTTGTCTTGTGGTGGTTTGGGTAAGAATGGCCCCCATAGGCTCATATATTTGAGTGTTTAGACATTAGGGAGTGGCACTACTTGACAGGGATTAGGTGGTATGTATGGCCTTGTTGGAGGAAGTGTGTCACTGGAGGTGGGCTTTGGGGTTTTAAACGCTCAAGCCAGGCCCAGTGTCTCTGTCTTCCTGCTGTCTGACAATACGGATGTATCGTCTCCAGCAACTTGACAGGATCTGTAATCACATAGAAGCATGAGGCTTCTAGATTTTATTAAGTGAGGAGGGAAGACCCATCCTTAATGTAGGCAACATCATCTCCTGGGGTTAGGTCTTGGACTGCATAAAAAGGCAAAAGCAAGCTGAGCACCAGCATTCATTTCTGCTTCATGACTATGGACTCAATGTCACCAACTGCCCTGGCTTCCCTGACATGATGGTACCGCAAGCTGTGAACCCGAAGTGACCCTTCCTTACATTGCCCTTGTCAGGTATTTTGTTACATAAATGCAATAACCATCATTCCATTTAGTTTTTGGCTTCAATGCTAAGTTTGGGGGCTGGGGGCCACATTCTGCCTGTGCTGAGGGTCTGTGCTGTCCTAGAACTTGAGTCTAGTTTCTGCAGGAGAAAATCCTTCTGTGACAATACAGACAGGAATCCCAGATCAGCTTCTCCAGCGGAGGTTAAGTGCAGCTCAGAAGGGAGCCATACCCAGTGCCATCACTGAATTAATTTTCTCTTTGCCCTAAATCTTGTTCCCATAGCCTTAATAGGACTGATTATTCATCAATATTAAAGTGGCAAATTCATTATATTCTAATGATCTGACATCAAATATTAAATCTCATTATGTGATTGGCTGGGATTTATGGCAGTATCAGTTGTCTCAGGTGGTGGCTAGTCTCCTGCAGAAGGACACTTCCTCGCTCTGTAGTTTGCATGATTCCTTCCAGGTCAATAAGCTCCAGGGTCTTGGGGTGTTGGAGATACCCCAACTCCATTTGGAGTGGCAATGTGCCATCATTGGTGATTCTGTCCCATGTCAGATGTCTTCTTAGTTCAGCTAGATCATCATAACACCTCACTGGCTCATGCTACTCTCATCAGGGCTGCTCTCACACAGGATAACTTCTAAAGTTTTCTAGAATACATTGCTTTATTTCTGAACTGCAAGCCTTTCTATCTAGAAAAGTCTCCCTTCTCTTGTCTACTCATATGTTTGTGTTTTCTTTAATGAATGAGGCCCAAGTAGGGAGGGCAGCCCTACTTACCCTGCCCACAGCTCACGGGCCACAGGGACCACTGTGTCAGGTTCGTGTTGAGTTCTAGGGCCCCAACATTAAAGGAAAGTGATTCAATGGCAGCTATTAAAGCACAGAAGGGCCAGTAGGTGGGTGGACCACTGACATAAAATCTTGCAGAGGGGGAAAAGATGAGACTCCTCTAATATGAGAAAGTAAGGATCCCAGCCAAGGAGCATGTGGGGTCAGGAGATGGGCAATCACTAAGAGGAGGTATCGGGAGAGTTAGATTCCAACTGGAATGACTTCATAGGTCTCACAGAAGATAGGCCAGGTTCATCAGATATCCCTTGGGTAAGGAGGAGAATGAGGAACTAGCTCAGATGCCAAGGAGACCAGATATAGGAGGGGAGTTCTATGCTGAAACTGGACTTTATACAGAGAGTACAGGTGGTCTTGGTAGAAAGCTCAGAATGTTGACTGCAGTGTGCTCAAGCAGAGGATCCTGTCTCTGGGGCCTATAAATTACCTGTGTACTTGGCTACCCTTTGTACTTTGCTACCCTGTTCCCAGTCACATGGATGTAAGGTGGGTCCAGGCCTCAACATTTGAGGCTCATGAAGGGTACCTGTTGGTGACCCTGGGTCAATCTCATGCTTTCTGGATATATTACCAAAGCCAGATGGATAATCCCCTGGAGCCCCCATTGGTTAGAGCTATCTCAAGGCCATCTTGCAGAGGACACTCCCTGCAACACTAGGTTATGTGCACAATGCCCTGGGGAAGGCTTACTTCACAATTTTCCTTCTTTCAAGCCTCTTTCTGCCTTAGTGGGGCATATTGTCCTGTTTACTTCATATTACCTTTTAGCATGGAGGGAAGGAAGGTCTACAGGTTCTGGCCCATTGCCTGGGAGTCCAGTCCCACTCTACCCCCACTGGCACTCTGATGACTGTCATCTATTCTGTGTAGGTATACACATGCGCATGGGGGTGAATGTGCCCCTGAACATGCACATAGAGGCCAGAGGCCAACATCAGATATCTTCCTCAATTGATCTCTTATTTTTTTGAAATAGTCTCTCATTGAACTTGGAGCTTGACATTTCAGCTAGACTGCATGGCCCAGCAAGCTCCCAGGATCCATCACAGTCTCCCTTTCCCCAGTTCTGGGCTTACAGATGCCACCACCTTTTACATTGGGTGCCTGGGATCAGAATTCAGCCCTACCACCTGCCTCAAGGCTCAGTGCAGCCTTTGGATTACTTGCCCACTTCTGGCTGATGGGTGGAGCCAAATGCTACACTCTCCTTTTCCAACTTTTCTTCCCAAGACTTGACTCCAGGCATAGCGGAGGGGCTGCTCCATTGGCCCCTCTGAGCCTATATGGAACTGTTATCAGTGAAACTCTCAGTGCTCATTCACTCAACCACTCATTCATTCACTTGCTCTCCCATTCACTCATGCATTCACTCATTCACTCAGTCAGTCATTTATCTATCATTCGTTAACTGACTTATTCATTCTCTCATTCTCATGAACTCACTCGCCTACTCATTCAGTCATTCACTGATTCATTCATTCGCTCCACTCATTCATTTATTCATTCATTCATGCTCTTTATTCCCTCATTCACTCACCCTCTAATCACTCATTCATTCTCTCACTCACTCATTCATCCTCTCACCCGCCCACTCATTCACTGATGCCTGAGCAAAAGCAGCAAGGTCCCTGTTGCCATTCTGCTTTGTCCTGTGTCCTCGCCTGGGATCCTTGATTCCCAAGTATGGGCAAACAGGAAACTTTGATCCCTACCTTTATGTATTTCCAGAAATGAAATAGCCAGTGTGGGTCAAGTCTCTTATGCAGGTGCCTGAGCTGAGCTCTCTGGCTCAGGAAGGTACATTTCTTTTTTCAAATCAGGTCCTGAGAACTGCCTCCATTTGAGTCAGACAGCTCCCAAGCTGCAAACTGAAGCAGGTCCATCACTGTAGATTTGAGGTGCATAAAACTACATGTGCACTAAGTTGCCTGGCTCCCAAACACTGGCCACCTTCTCTATCCTCTCCCCAGTGTGCACCAGGTCCACACACTGCAGTCTAAACTGCTATCTCTGAATGAATCTACCTAGAACATAGACAAACAGACTCAGGAGTTGGCCCATTCTAGATGAGCAGCAGATCAGAGCACAGAGGGCTCGAAGCAGCTCGACTTTGTTGTGGGGAACCACAGCTGGTTGGAATACATCCACTTCTGACTCCCCAGAACCACCCTGGAATGCAGAGACAGAGTCTATCCTGTATCCATCGGCAGAAAGCAGCACTAAGCTGGGCCTCTTCCACAATGTGGCTCCTAAAGCCATGGGGCTATTGTCAACCAGATGTGGGGCAGGGCAGGCGCAGACGTGTGGAGTGGCTGCTGCTGTGGAATAGGCGGTCTGCACACCCTGCTGATGCCAGGCTAGGTGCTCTGTAATTAGCTCCACCTCTGATCCAATTTATGGGATGAGTTTTGAAAGGCTGAGTTTAATTATCATGGAAGAGCATCCCGCAAAAGGCAGATGCAGAGGAGATGCAGGGTCTCATCGGGATTCCAGCTATCTGCAGACCTTAGTGGGCACCCTGAAGCTATTGGTTTATTCGTCACAGAGACCCAAGTCTGGAGTGTTGTGGTCCTGATGCCCCCAGTGAGGCATGTGGGTGCGGACAATGACACCATGTAGCACTGCACACTGGCCTTTTGGAGCACTGTGTACTTGTCATTCAGACCAAGCCCACAGCCACTCAGCGTTCTGAAAACCTGTAAGGTTTCTGTAAGGTTCTCAGGCTTTAAGATGTAAACAACTTAAAGAAACAACTTAACTAAGGTTTTGTCTTGGCTCATAGTTTCGAAGCTTTTAGTACATTATGGGAGGCTCCATTGTTTCTGGGACCATGGTTATGTAGACCCTCATGGTGGATGTTACACAGCCTACTTGCCTTATGGTAGAAAAGCATCAGAAAGACTAGATGAGATCAAGGGCAACTTTGAAAGGCATAGCATCAGTAAACTTTCTCCTCTAGCCTCCCTCCATTTCCAAAGCTTTCAGGACTAATCGAAACAACATCACCACTAGGTGATCAAATGTTCAATATTTAAGCTATGACATTATATTTCTGGCTCCCCAAGGCCCATGGACATCCTATTAGTTCATCTCCAAGCATCCCTAAAGTCTTTTTTTTGTTTGTTTGTTTTGTTTTTGTTTTTTGAGACAGGGTTTCTCTGTGTAACAGCTCTGGCTGTCCTGGACTTGCTTTGTAGACCAGGCTGGCCTTGAACTCACAGTGATCCATCTGCCTCTGCCTCCCAAGTGCTGGGATTAAAGGCGTGCACCACCACGCCTGGCTTATCCCTAGTCTTAACCATCCAAGATTGTTCAAAAGTCTAAGTTTGGAGTATTTTCTGAGACTCAAGTCAATCTCTTAGCTATGAACACCTGTTGAATAAAGAGATAGATAGATAGATAGATAGATAGATAGATAGATAGATAGCTAGATAGATAGATAGATAGGTAGATAGAGTAAGCAAGTAACCTACATAACTCAAAAGAGAAAATGGACAGGGTAAGCATTCTCATTCCAAAAGATGAATGGGGGCATACGATGAAAAAAAAAAATGGATCAAAGCAAGAACAGCACCAAGCAAAGGAAACATTAAATCATTTAGCCCAAGTGTGGCCTCTCACACATCTGATGTCAGTGTCAGCTTTAACAGATCTGAAACATCCTGTCCCTTTCTTTGCCTTTTGCTGCGCACATTTGCTGTTCTTGTGCTGGCTCTCCTCTTGCCCCCAGCTCTTCGCAGCTGATGTTCCACAGCCTGGAGTCTGTATTGCAGCAGCATCCTCGCTTTCACAGCTACACCCATCTCCTCAGGGGCTGTCCATAGGGGTCCCGACCCTACCACAAAGGGCCTGGGCTTCCAGGCCTTCCTTTGAAATCTGACTGGAAGCTTCCACGACTCTGAATCTCACACATTCTGCATGTCCACAAAACCAGTATCATGCAGGCGATCCCCAGGTGCATTGCTGGCTGGAGTGTCAGCCTGGGCTCTGAAAGGCTGAACCCAGGAAAATCCTCATCCAGGTGGTCCTGTGTGTACAGGATGTCCTGGAGTTTTCTCAGAGACACCTTTGAGATGACTTAAAACCTTTATTTCCTCGATCCTGTAATGGAAGAGGCTCTGCCAACTCCTCAGGTACCCTGAAGGGATCTTTCCCATTGCCACTTCATTTCTTTTCAACGGCATAGCAACCATTCCTCCTTTGTCCACAACTTTTAACATATCACATTTGTGGCCAAACAGCACATTTCCCCCAGCACTTTCCACTTTGCTTTTAATGTTCTCACTGTAAACTTAGCCAAGGGCAGCTAAGCAGAGCTCATGCCACAGACTAAATGCTATGCCGTCTTGAAATCCCCTCCCCCATCAAATTGATTAATCCATTACACTTGAATTCAGACTTATTCAAAGTCTTAGGGTATGGACAAAACATATCTAAATTATTTGCTAAGAAGTACCATGAATGGATGACTGTATAATGATTAACTTTGATGGTCAGCATGATTGGATTTCTAGATGCTTAGGGCCTTAGTAGGTTACTCTTTTGGATGTGTTTCAGAGAGTATCTTCAGAGACAATTAATTGGGGGAAAAAAACCTACTTTGAATATGGATAGCATCATCCAATAGGGTAGGGCCATAGACAGAGGAAAAAAATGAAAGAAGAGGAAAGAGTGAGTTAGGGACCCACGTTCCTTTCTTTGCTTCTTCATCCCGCATGATAGGAGTCATCAGCTGCTGTACTTGGGACCAAGCTGCCCCTGTGGCCATGCCTTCCCCACCAGGAAGGACTGTATCTTTAATCTGTGACCCCACACAGATCTTTCCCTCTGCCAGTTGCTTTAGGCAGGTATTTTTAAGCAGCAGTGAGCTTGTAGCCCAATTCCCAACACAGTCCTCATTTGCATAGGAGTGGAGGGCCATAATGACCTGGTCTGCCTTCTGGTCTTATTAGCTCCTACCAGAATCACTCACTAATTTCCAATTATAGCATCTTAGGGATTCTCTAGCCCATTTCTTCAAACGCTTCCGAATTCTTAAGAACCACACAGGCAGGTATTTACAGTGAAGATCCACTTACAGGGCATTGGCTCGCTACACAACTTTGTTTTTTCTATACTTGCACAGTCCAGGCAAACTACATTAGTGCTGAACCCCCAGCCTTGTGTTTACTTTTTCCTTTTGAGGAAGGGTCTTGATAAGTTGCCTAGGCTGGTCTTGAACTCACTTTGCAACCTGCACAGGATTTGAACTAAGGATGTTCTTTCTTTACTTTCCTCATTAGCTGGTTATAGACCAAAGCCACAGGCCTCTAATTTTTTTTTTTATCATTACTGTGTTTAAAGAGAAGCTGAAAACATCTTGCATGAATACAGTGGTGAATCTTACCACCTGGATTGGGAGATGCCTGGGAGATTAATGAATCTCTGAGAGGGGATTTCTAGGGGGGAGAGACACTTGGGGAGCAACTGAGCAAGACAGGCCCATCCTACATGTGGCAACACTAGCTGATATCCTTCAAGTTTCATCCTTCTGAGTGGACACATCTATGGCGTTCGTCAGATTTCAGCTTCTTCAGTTATTCAGCATGGACCTACACCAGGACTCTCCGCAGAACTTCTAGACCTCCAGTCTGGGATTAGGGGTTTGTCCTTAGTTCTCTGTGATCTCAGGGTTTCAATGTATCGTCTGAGTAGCTACCAGGTTCTCTGGTTCTCCAGCATAGACTGCTATTGCTGTATGGTCTTGCCCTCCTATTGTGAAATCCATCCTAAGAAAGTCTTTCTCTCTCTCTCTCTCTCTCTCTCTCTCTCTCTCTCTCTCTCTCTCTCTCTC
>CAJQZJ010031773.1:2326462-2398436 GCA_907164525.1 Lophiomys imhausi
CTCTCTCTCTCTCTCTCTCTCTCTCTCTCTCTCTCTCTCTCTCTCTCCTTCTGTCTCATTCTTCCTCTTCCTCTCCATATCAGAACACAGACAAGGGAGAATTTATTTTGCCCCTATTTTCAAAGGATTAAGTCCATCAAAGTAGGAAAGCAGGTCAGTTCCTCTCATGACTGCCAAGAAACAGAAAAGAAATAGAAGAAGGATCAGGACATGGTATATAACCTTAATTCCCCCCACCCCCAGTGACCTAGTGCTTCCTCTAAAACTTTCCTATGTTATAGTTCTCCCTCCACAATGCCATCTTCTTCCACAGGGCATCAGAGCGTAGACCAGCATAGAGCCCCTGTTAACTGGTCTTTTCTGAAGAAAGCTTCACAGGTACCCTGAAGTGTCTGGCAATCCCCTACAAGCTTCTCAATTTAACTGAGTTGATAATTAAGAGGAACTGCCACAATGATTGTTGCTGAGGGCCTTCCTAACCTACTGCTGCTTAGTCTCTGTCTCTCTTTGTGGCCAACAGTCTTTGTTTCCCTTTGTTAGCTTTGCAGTCAGCTGGCCAGCTAATGTTTGGTCTGAACATAACCTTGAACCAATGATTCTCCTGCCTCTGCTCAGCCTGCTGGGCTTACTCTTAATACCCCAGCAGGTGCTTTATAACTGCCTTTGCCTTCATTTTTCTTTTGCAAAGTACCTCAAGGTCAGCCAGAGGTGAGCAATTAGGGTCTTTTCAGAGTATCCTGGGGATTATCACTGCCCTGCAAGCATAAGGGTTTTATAGGTTCCTAGGAACACGCTGGAGCCTTCTCTGTCTCCCTGTAAATGTCTCCTTCCCCAGCTCATTGTAAAAGGCTTGGAAGTCTCTATTTAGAACTTGCCTCCAGCAGTTTCACCATTTAATCATTGCTGCTGGTGGTTTTTCGCAAATGCCCTGGGTGCTGTATTGTTTGCACAGAGTAAGCCCTGAGTTCTGTCACATGAGAAACAGTCTAATGATTCAGCTTTTCAGGAGCCCTCCAGAGAAACAGCAACAATCCTCTAGGACCATGGCTGGTGGACCTTCTGTCTTAGCTGCCCTTGATGCTTCTCAATTTCTGGTTTGCACAAATCCCATGTTATCAAGGGTTTTGCTCTTCAGAATGTGATACAGAGGTAGATAAAGATCACGAGGAGATTGGGGGCAAGTTGAAACCCCATGAAGTTCATTGTTCTTTTATTTTTACTTCCTGTGTGTGAATGTTTGCCTGCATGTATATCTGTGTACCACATGCATGGAGTACTCAGAAAGGACAGAAGAGGGAGTCAGATCCCTTAGAACTGGAATTACATGTGCTTGTGAGCCACCATGTGGGTACGGGAAGTTGAATCTTGGTCTTCTTCAGTGAACTGAGCCATCTCTCTAGCCCAACTACTTACCAAGCATGTCTTCATATGTGTGTAGGTATACATAGATGTTTGCTTACATGCATGTGGAAACCGAAGTTCAACCTTTGATTGTACATCTCAGTTGTTTTGAGACAGAGTCTCTTACTGACCTAGAGTTCACCAATTAGGCCAGACTGACTGACCAGCAATTCCCTAGAGATCTATCTGCCTGTCTTAAACCCTCAACACTGGAATCACAAGCATGCACCACCACACCTTGCTTTCTTTGTTTGGGCTCTGGGAATTGAACTCAATCCTTGGGAAGTAATGGAAGACACTGGAAGGCAGGGTGGTGATATTCAGTATTCTGGGAGGAAAAAAAAATTTCCTCCAGATACCTGATGGCTACAAAATGACTTTATGAAAATGAAGGTGAAACAAAGACATTCCTGGGTGCATGAATTACTTTTCTCATCTCTGTGACAAAATATCAGGCCAAAAAAAAAAATGACGTGAGAATGAACAGATTTATTTCATTTTACAGTTTGAAGGGGTGCAGTCCATCATGGTGGGGAAAGCATAGCAGTGGGAGCCTGAGGTCATGTGACTGCCACAGTTAAGGAACAGAGATAAAAGGCTCATTTTCACTTTCTCATTTCTGTCTACTCCAGGACCCCAGCCCAAGGACCATCTACAGTTAAAGTGGATCTTCTGACCTCAGCGAACTCAGCCTAGATAATTACTCATGATCTTGCCCAGAAGTTTGTTTCCCAGGTAATTTTGGATCATATGATGCAGACAGTCAATAGTAACCATGTACTGGTTATTTATTTATTTATGTATTTATTTATTTATGTCAAGTTCACACAAGATAGAGTCATCTGGGAAAAAAAGAACCTCAAATGAGAAAATGCCTCCATTAGACTGTCGTCCAGGCAAGTCCATGGGGGCATTTTGTTAACTGCTGATTCTATAAAACCACAGTCACCCTGATACCGAAACTACACAAAGACCCAACAAAAAAAGAGAATTTCAGACCAGTTTCCCTTATGGACATGGATGCAAAAATACTCAATAAAATACTTGCAAACCAAATTCAAGAACACATCAAAAGTATCATACACCATGATCAAGTAAGCTTCATCCCAGGGATGCAAGGGTGGTTCAACATACGAAAATCTACCAACGTAATCCACCACATAAACAAACTGAAAGAAAAAAAAAAACACATGATCATTTCATTGGATGCTGAAACAGCCTAGTTTTTTTGTTTGTTTTTGGTTTTTTTTTTTGGTTTTTTATGTTGCTATGATAAAGTATGCTGACAAAAAGCAATTTAGGGGAGAAAGGTTTTGTTGCTATTGTTTGTTTTGTTTTTTGTTCTTTTTAAGCTGGAAAGCCCAGGTAAAGTCCATCATTGTGGGTAAGTAAAAGCAGGAACATGAAGCAACTAGTCACACCCAACGGCAAGAGCAGAGAGAAGTGAAGGCATGTATGCTCAATTTCTTGCTTGTTTGGTCTCAGTCAAACCTCTCCACTCTTACACATTTCAGAATCCCATGCTTTGGGGATGGTGCTGCCCACAGTGGGCTGAATCCTTCCATATCAATTAACTTATTGAGGTAATGCCCCCAGATATAATCACAGCCCAAACTAATCTAGGCAGTCCCTCACCGAGACTCTCTTCCCAGGTGATTATAGGTCATGTCAAGTTGACAAAGCTAACCCTCATGATACCTAATGCAGAACACTGGTACTGAGAAGTAGAATTGCTGTTGTAATAAACATGATAGCTCATGTGACAGAACCATGGGATCCTTAGGTCACTGGAACTGGTTTGCTGGAGATATGGACTAGAGACGTCCTAGAATGGTTTAAGCAGAGCTCAGTGGGCCATTCTGGTGGGAGCTTGGAGGACTAGAATGGTGAGAGAGATGGAGATAGGGGAGGCCTAGTTCACGAGGCTTCAAAGAGGAGAAAGAGGCAAGAGAAATGGCTCAGCAGGTAAAAGCACTTGATACCTAGCTTGATGGTCTGAGTTTGATCTGGGGAACCCATGTCTATAGGGGAAGAACAGCAGTGATGCCTGAAAGTTGTCATCTGACCTCCATATATATGCCATAGTAAACATACACACACACACACACACACACACACACACAGAGAGAGAGAGAGAGAGAGAGAGAGAGAGAGAGAGAGAGAGAGTAATTTTAAAAACTAGAAATAAAACAAAGAGGAATGAGACTATTAGGACTGGGTGAAGTCAGTTTGTGTTATATTCTGGAGAGGAATCCAGCTGCATTCTCCTGTCCTGAGAACTTTGCTGATGCCGAATGAACTAATATGTTTGGTGGAAGAAACGGCAATTTGGGTTAGCATCCAGGCTGAGGCATGGCTACTGACCACTACTCTTATTTGTATCCACAGTTAGAGAGGACAAAAAGATGTGAGAAAGCCGGGCGGTGGTGGCGCACGCCTTTAATCCCAGCACTTGGGAGGCAGAGGCAGGCGGATCTTTGTGAGTTCAAGGCCAGCCTGGTCTACAAAGTGAGTCCAGGACAGCCAAAGATACACAGAGAAACCCTGTCTCGAAAAACCAAAAAAAAAAAAAAAAAGATGTGAGAAAAGGTAAAACTTGCCTAGGAAAGAAGTGTAAGTAAGTTTAAAGTAGTGGACAGAGGGTTCTGGAGAAGTGGCTATAGTTTAAAAAGAGATTAGTGCCATTGCAGAGAAAACTCCTGCTTGTATTGGGGAAATGGAATTGTTACCTGAAGGTCAAGACCCTGCCCGTGGAAACCTGAAATTTGTGAAAATAAAAATTAACTTGACAGTCTGAGCTTAGAACATCTCTGAAGAGATCCCTGCTCAAAAGCCTAGGGAAGTGTTTTCCCAGATTCAGCACACAGAAGCCACTGCAACTGTGGTCCAAAGGGGCCAGGATGTATCTCAGCTGCCGGCAGAGCTGGGCAGCATCATCTACATGGCACTGGTTTTGAACACACAATTGAGATGTACAATTGAGGTTGTGCCAAGCTTCTTAAAAGATTGTGTGCTGGGCCAGATTCCCAGAAAGGAAGGTACAGGAGGCCATCTCATGAAGCTGTAAAGGTAGCTCACATTGCAATGACGACTCCAAGATGTTGAAGATACCCAGGATATGGTTGTCTGCCAATAAAAGTGCAGGCCCTGAATGAAGAAATGCAGTCTAAGATTATCCCAACCCAAGTCCGAGATGATGAATGAAAAGTTATAGGGTTTGGTGCTGTCTGGCTGGTGTAGGTCTTGCTTTGATCCAATCTGTTTTCACTACATCCTCACCATTCTCTTTATGGACAAGAATGTTTATTCTGTGCCATTGTATATTAGAAGTATACAACCTATTATTTTATTTCATAGGGGTCACGGTTCAGAGATTTCTTTGAGTCTGAGAAGAGACACTGTATATTTTAACAGTGTTGGGACTGTTAAAGACTATAGGGACCCGGAAAGATGGATCAAATGCATTTTGCATTATGAAATGAAAATAAAGTTTTCAAGACCAGGTGTGGGTTGTTATAATTTAAAGTCACCAGTATTTGAGTGCCAAGTTCACATGGGCTGGAGGTGAAGGGGTTAATCTTCTTTGTCAGTTCAACTAGACTTAGAATTGCCATGGACACACCCATGTGGGTGTGTCTGTGAAGGTGTTTCAAGGGAAGTTTAGTTGAGAGGCAGGAAAACCCACATGTAGCATGGGAGGTACCACCAAACAGCTTGGGACCCTGGACTAAGTAAAACAGAGAAAAAGTGAGCAGAGCATCCTCATTCATTTCCCTCTGCTTCTGACTATAGACATGGTGGGACCAGTCACCCCATCTTCCTGCCACCATATCTACTTCTGTCCTAACTGCCACTCCTTCTCCAGATGATGCGTGCATCCTTGAACTGTGTGAGCCAAAATAAGCCCTTCCCTCATTAGGCTGTTTTGGTTAGAAATTTTGTTACAGCAGCAAGAAAGTAACTGATACAGAATCTCATGTCCAGTCATGGATAGGATGACCAGGTAGCTGGTGACCAAATAAAAGCAGGCTTTGAACAATACCACAATTCCACAGGGTATCAGAGACCTCTGTGGAACACTTAACCCAAAAGCAGGCATTTGGGGGGTCTGAAGGATGCATCTCATGGCCAGCCTTAAGTTCAGCTGCATCCACCCAACCAGTGTCCATAGTGGAGCAAAATTAGAAAGTTTAGGCATGAATTTTCAGTATCTAGAAATTAAACAACAAACTTCAAATGACTGGTCAGGTAAAGGAGAGTCACAAAGGCAAGGAGAAAACTTAGAAAGGAATGAATTCTCAGCTTTCCAGAACATATGAGATCTGGAAAAAGTATTGGCAAGAGGGGAATTGAAGGCTGAGAAGATCCATATCAAAAGAAGGATCTCAGATCAATAACCCGAACTTCCTCTTTAAAATGCTGGGATGGTGGAGAGAAAAATGAAGCCAGCCTACTCAGAGGGAAGGAAATGATGAAGGTTGGGGTTGAGGGCAATGGAACAGAGAACAGAAAATCAAAAAAGGCTGATTAAAACAAACAAACAAACAAACAAACAAACAAACATTGATTCTCTCCAAAGACCCACACAATCGACTGCTCTTTAGTCAAACTGATGAAGCCAGAGAGAAAAAGGGCTGAAGATACTAAAACTGAAGGGGAGGGACGTGATTGCCAACAGCACAGAAAAATGAAGGGAGGACGAAGAATGTGGGAGACACTGTGCACTAACAAATTAGTCCCCTTTGTTCCTAGAAAGACAGAAATTCCTTACTCAAGAAGAATGAAAACGTGGGAAGGTGCCAAATCAGTATTCTAAAAACTGTCCATAAAGAGAGGGAGGCCTCTGTGGCTTCACTGATGGATTCTACCAAGCATGCCAACAGGAGT
The DNA here is from genome assembly GCA_907164525.1 of Lophiomys imhausi. Lineage (NCBI taxonomy): Eukaryota > Metazoa > Chordata > Mammalia > Rodentia > Muridae > Lophiomys > Lophiomys imhausi. Next base: position 2,332,751 of record CAJQZJ010031773.1, read on the forward strand.
TGATAGCAATTCCTTACAAATTCTTCCAAGAAATGCATGAGGAGACACTTCTCAATCACTCTAGGAGGACGTTTCCCTGTTTCCCAAACCAGATAAAACATCTCAAAGACATGTCAATGTTCTTTTAAATACAGATGCAAAAGTCTTTGAGAAGGTACTAGCAAGTGATTCCTAACAATATGCAAAGACTTACATGCAAAGACAAGGTGGGGCTTATCCCAGAAGGTGATATGACATATATGAATCAGTTAAGCCAATCATATATCAAACCCATGAAAGAAACACCCTCATGAGAACTTGAATAGGCATAAGAAGACTAACTGATACAACTGAACAAAATACATTTAAGACTTATGCTTGGAAACCTTATAAAATATATTTTAATTTTTTTATTGGTTCTTTGTGATTTTCATATCATACACCCGAATCCCACTCATTTCCCCCTCCCCTTGTACCCACTCTCCATCCTTGGAACCTCTCTTAAACAGAGGGGGAAAAATTTCATCGTGAAAGCTGTAGTGTGTCACAGTGTGTCTCACAGTATACCCTTTTGTTCACACTCCTTTGCTGGCAAATGTTCATTGCAATGACTTGTTGGTCTGGTACAAGGCCCCTGGTTTCTTATATTTTTGGTTGTGAGCCTAGCCTTTAATGGCTGAGCCATCTCTCCAGCCCAAGGCCCCTGATTTCTACTCTGTTGATACTGGTACCTCATTGGGTAAATATTGGGTAAATAAATATCCTTTTATTGCTCTGTGTCATGGAGGTCCTGTAGTTTTGGATCTGTAGGACCAACCCCTTTATGTACTCCAGCAGCTCATCTTTGGGATAGATGTTGGGGTTGGCCAATTCAAAACCCTGGCCTTTGTTGGTAACAGATCCCTGCTCCTTTAGGGCTATGGACCCAGACATGGATCCCAGTGGCAGCACAGGCCAGGAGTCCACCATGGTCCCACATGTCATCATTGGCTACTCACACCAAGCTGTTCTTCATTACCCTTGAGTCTCCAGTTCTGCCTCTCTTCATTATGCCCACCTCCTTCTGTTTCTCTTTCCCTTCCATTTCTCCACCACATACTTGCTCCTCTTAAAGGTGCCCAAGGTCTCTGAGTATCTGGTGTCATCTCGGGTATGGTGTGCCCCCTACCCAGTCCTGTGGTGCACCAAACTAGTGGTCCTTTCAGGCTAGCTCCTTGTCCTCACTCCCTGTCCTCACCTCCTGGCACCAGACTGGTGGTTGTCTCAAGGAATGTTAGGCTACTAATCATTCACATGCTCATAGGTCAGAACACTGAGTGTAGACATTGCCTTTCTCCTCTCAGCCACCTACTGATGTACATGTGATACAACAGTCACACCTGCAGCGCTTTTTTTATTTATCACACTTATTTATTAATATTTAACAATCATCTATAAAATATCTAAATCCTATAACCTAAACCTTAAATCTAGAAACTATAATCTATCTAAAAATACCTTAATACTTAAAAACACTCTAAAGCAACTTAAAAAGATATTAATACTCTTGGCGTAGGTTTGTGTAGGATAGTCTGGTTTACAGTTGTCCCATCAGGTCTTTCAGTCTCAAAGTTTGTTGGGCATTATTTTTGCCAATTTGCAAGCCCCGTCTATCTGCACCACAAAGCTGTGGCCAGTTTACAAAGTCAGTCTCTTCAGGATGCCAATGGAGGGGGTCTTTTAAAATTCTCCAAACACCTGCCAGACTCTGCTTGTCATATACACCTTGCTGTGTTTTTTTCTCAGCGTGGATTCTCAGTGTGTGAGGGCAGAGCAAGGAGCACGAGACTGCATGTTTCCTCAATGGTTGAGGTCAAAGAGCAAATGCGGAAGACCACATGGATCTTGACTTAAATCTCTTCGAATGTCACGATGATCAATGGAGTGGCTTTCAGCATTTTCGTTGCTGTGGTTACCAAATGTTTTTCGAGGACTTTTCCAAGACACGCCCCCTCAACAGTCAGTGTGGTCCCATGATTCCCATTGCTTCTCATGGCTAATAACGTCATCTGTGTGGCTTGTGAGGCTTCTTTTTTTAAAAAAATAATTTATTTTTTATTTCTTCAAGTTACATCTCAATCACAATCCCTTCCCTACTCCCCCCTCCAGTCCCACCCTTCCACCCTCCTCCCCCTTAACCCACCATCCTCTTCCCTTTTTTTTTTCAGTTTAAGGTATTTCTTTTTCCCCCCAACAGCTCTCCCTTTCAGTCCAAAAAATGGTTCTTTTTCTTATAACTATAAATACAATACAAAACAACAGAAATAAGTAGGCCACAGTTATAAGAGTTATATGGCTTAGCATACATTCCCAATGTCCAGTCCATATGTATTTGGCCCCTGACTTTAACATTCTACTATCTAACCATCTCCATGAGTTTAAAGTTCTATATCTAACTCAGCTTTCATACTAACTTGCCTCACAATTTTAAAAATATCTTCTTAGATCCAGAACACCCTCTTGATTCCTAAACAACTCAAAATTTAACTATGAGACTCTAGCTATCTATTCTTCAACCACCTCAGAGACCTGAGAGGGATAAATATATCTGATTATATAGGAAGTGCAGGGCCTGCAGCTTCCAAAACTAAGAAATGACATACCAGTGGCTGCCTGGACAGTTCCCATTTTCTCTCCATACATTACAGCATCGATCTTCAGCCATTTGGCCCCGTTTCTCTGACAGACATTGATTGTAGAGCAGGAATTATGAAGGACTTACCTACCCTGTCTTGGCAGAGCTAGGCTGTCAACTTACCTGCTTCCAAGTTTTGTCCTTTTTGGACAGCAGTCTGTCTACAGTTGAAGCAAGGGGTTTTTCTTGCCAAGAGAAAGGCTTACCACCAATTCAATCATCTCCCATTGGAGATTCTTCGATGCTCATCTTCTACTTGGAGTAGCATAGGGGGTGCTGTCAGGAGCTGACATGTCTCGATATCAAAAAATCTTAAGTTAAGAAAACATCTTCTAATGCCATATTCTACCTGCAGTGCTTTTAGTGGCAGGATAAAATATTCTTTAAAGGAGTGTTATAAAACCTAAGTACATGGGAAGATTCTGTGTTTGTGAGTCAGATCCAGACTTGGCACGATTGTGTTTTAGTGACTTTTTTGGCCACTGTGATAAAATACTTCTACAAAAGCAATGAGAGACAAAGTGGAAAGAGATATATTCTGATCCACAGTTCTAGGGAAGTCCACCAAGCTGGGGCAGTCAGGACAGAAGCTTGAAACAGTTGATCACATGACATCCACAGCCAGGAAGCAGAGTGATGAATTCACGTTGCTGCTCAACTCCTTCTCTCCACTTGTACAGTTCAAGATTCCAGCCAGGGAATGGTACTGCCCACAGTATGTGGGTCTTTTCAATTCCATCAGCACTCCTGCATTCCCAGAGCCTTTCTCCCAAGTGGCTTCAGATCTTATCAAATTAATAACTAGTACCAACAATTCCAGATAGCAAAATTTCTGTATTTGATCTTAATACTCAATGTAGTTGCTGTCAAAATCCAACCTGGCTTCTTTGCAAAAGTTCATAACAATCTCATCCTAAAGTTCATGTAGCTGCTGGAAGTTTCCAGAGTAACAAAACCATTTGAGAAGGAGCAGGACTGGAGGATACACTGCCCAACTTCACAGCTGACTACAAAGCTTCACACTATATTTCCATGATGAGTTCATGGGGCCATTCTGAGATCCAGGGTGAGGCTGAGAGTCTGAAGGTCACAGTCCCATTTGTGGTCATTTGAGTTCCACATAGCACCAACAATTTTTTTTTATAATGAAAAAAATTACAAAGAGGATTTATTAGATGGCTTACAAATTGGCTTGGGTCGTCCCACAATGTGTCACAACAGAAAGCAGATAATCTGGCGGTTGTCCATGAGGCTGATGTCTCAGCAGTCCCAGTCTGGCACTGGAGTCCTGGAGGATTCCTGAAGAGCTGCTGATCCCCAGTCTGTGTTGAAATCCTGAAGAAGTAGGTTCTGTTACCCATGAAGGAATGCCTCAGTAGCCGGACAGGTGAATATTCGTACTAGAATAAGGGCAAACAGGCAAAAGCAGAGCTTCCTTTGTGTACATCCATTTATGTAAGCTGCCACCAGAAAGTGTTGCCCACATTTTGGGTATGTTTTCCAGTTTCAAATAGTCTGATCAAGAGAATCTCCCTCTCTCTTTTTTTAAATTTAAGGTGTATCTTTTCCATCCTCCAACAGCTTCCCCTTTCGGTCCAATAAAAGGGTCTTTTTCTTATAACAATAAATACAATACAAAACAATAAGAACAATTAGGCCACTATTATGAAAATTGTAAGGTATAACCTATGGAACCAATAATTTTTAATGAAAGTATTTTCCTTCAACAGACGGTGCTGAGGCAAATAGTACAAAGCCTCTGGTTTCTACTCTATTGATTCTGGAACCTCACTGGGATTCCTCTCGGATATCCTGTTGTTGCTCGATGTCATGGAGACCCTGTAGTTTTGGATCTGTAGGACCTACATACAAAAAATAAAATAAAATTCATGCTTTGCACTACATAAAAATGAAATAAAAATGGAACATAATTTAAAATATGAGGGATAAAGTTCTTTCTAAAACTCTTAGGAGAAAACATGGGTTTGAACTTACATAACAAATGTTTTGTTTTTTGTAGATATGGCATCTAAAGTCAAAACAACAAAACAAAGCAAGCGTTAGTGAATAGTATCACAATTCAAACCTTTTTTGGGGTGTGTGTGTGCTTGGGCCTTGTGTACACTCGCACAGTGTAATACCACTCACTGAACCCTCAGCCCCAACCCAGCACAGTTTATTCAAAGGACACCAGCAAGAGGGTGAAAACACAACCAGCATCAGGAGAAAATATATTTACTGATTGTATATTTGATAAAGGATTGTAAGTGGACTATTAAAAAAAACCAACTCATTAATGAAAGGCATACGATATAATTAAATGGGCCAAGGATCCCAACAGACATTAACTCAGAGATTTGACTGGTAGTATGCACGCGGAAAAAATGGTCACTCATCAGCTATCACGGGTGCCACTCAAACCTATGAGCTGCTACCCTGCTGGAGCTGCTTTTATTTTAGCCAAAGTAACAGTGACATGGAGGATGGGGAGAGATTTACACATTCTGTAGGCAGGAATGGAAAATTGTGCCGCTGCTTTGGAAAACAGGATGTCAGCTCTTCCAAGGAATGTGGCATTATATAGCCTCCTTGATACTCCTAGATAAGCATCAAGGGCAAAAAGAACTAAACATATCCAAAAGTTTGTATGCAAGTGTTCATAAGCATCATCCACAAGCAACCAGCCACCCCTGTGAGCACAAAGACCCGTGAGAGTTATTTGATGAGATACAGACAATCTTACGCTCAGTGCAGGAGGCTTGATATATGTGGGTGATTACTAGTGGAGTTAGCATGTATGAGGTAGGTGACAAAAAAATACCGTAGAGCAGCTGTGATGATGGCTGTGCAGTTCCCCGGGTATGTTACAACCTCTGAGCTGAACAGTTTTAAAGGGTGAGCTTCAAAGGGTCTTGGAGCTGTGTCACGATAAAACCACTAACAGTAGGATGAGTTTTAACATTGACATTTAGCAGAATATTGCTTTGGCTTTGGGGAGGTTGGGGGTTGAAGCAGCTAAGAGCTTCTTGGGAAACAAGAGGCAGTGAGTCAGGGGTACTCGGCCCCTGTTTGTTTTTTTTTTTCCTCTCCGGCACTGTCTGACTTCTGAACTGGGTATGTGTGTGGTGAAACGGAAGTGAGCAGGCCAAGAACACTGAGGACAGGCTAAAGTCTGTGTAGCTGTTATCTTCGTACCCCACCGAGCGGCAAATGAGGGGCAGAGCTTGCAAGTTTCTACTCCCCAAAGAAGAGGCTGCTCATGCAAAGTGAGCACTGAAGAGGAACTGGGCCAGCCTGACTGGGCAGCTGAGGCAAAGGCTCTCTGCCTGTGTCCTTGAATTTAGACTACGAGCCTTCCTCTGTCTATTAGCTTAACAAACAGCAGATAAACTCAAAGATAGCATCAAAAACCTTTCTAGATTTTATATGGAAGTGGATAGAATTCAATTGAAAAGGTGGAAGTCCCCAGAAAATCAGTCCAAATGGGCAAAATTTCAGAGGGAAAAGATGGGGGTTTCTCCATGGAGTAGGTAGTACGTTCAGACCCAAAATTACTATGATTAATATAATTGAGAAAATTGAAGAAAATGGAAAATAACAAATATCTAGGAAGAAACTACAGAATCTGTGGAGACAAGATAGTTTCCCCTGAATCCACTATTGGAAAATTTAAAAATGGAAACTAAGAATTTAGTGAATTGTGGCATCTCATTATAGAAAAGAATTTTAATTAAATACAAATAAGTTATTGGAAAATAAAATATTAAATAATTAAAACACAGTGAAATAATGATAAAAAAAATTGAAAAAAGCAAGAGACAATCAGGCCACAGCCTTTCTGAAAGTCTTATTTATGTGTGACTGGACAGAAGACAGAATATTGACTACACATAATCTTCAACAATACATAGGCGAAAAATTTTCCAAAACTACAAAAAAGAAATAAAGCCAAACATTCAAGAAATCTGAACCCAAGAAAACATAAAATGAATGAAAAGACCACTTGTTTGCAACCCTATAAGAAGGCTCAGAAAATTGTCAGACACAACTTAGAAGTAAAGGACTTTTAACTGCCCAGAAGAGACACACCGATTTACAAAGAGAAAATGAAACAGTACTGATTTTTAGCAGGAGACAACAAAAGCTAGAAACAATGGAACAGACATCAGATCAGTGAGGCTGAGCGTACAGTTCATTAACATGGGTACACGGGGAACTATCTTTCCATTGTAAAAATTCAAAATAAAATGACCCATTTTCAAAAGTTCTTTGAGCCACCCTTAGGTCCGGATACAAACAGAAAACACTGAACTCCTACTCATATCTTCACATCTCTCTAGCTCCACCCCAAACTAAAAGTTCTGAGTAGAAAATTATTATTATTATTAGCTAGAGTTGCCTACAGACATGATGAGGTCACACATCTGGTAAGCTTTACAATAATTAGGATGTAAACCATAGAAATGAACCCATACATGGTCTTTGTGGAAAAGAAAAAAAAAGACATATTAAGCTCACGTGACAAATAAGATTGCTGGGTCCTCTGCAAAATCATATATGCTCTTAACCCTGAGCCATCTCCCCAACCATGCCCTGCTATAACATATAAGATTGAATCCTTCTGATTATTTAGCAGGGACGAAGAGGGGAGGAAGAGATCTGTGTAAGGATTGTACAAACTGTCCTCTGTGCTCAATCAGCACAGGTTATCCTAGGCTGATGCCTTGGCTTTGCAAAATCATGCAATAATATGCCTTGCTTTAGCTACCCTGAGTCTCTGGTGCTTTTATTATGTAGTAGAAGTCTTTCTTTGTTCATACCACTGATCATGGGGAAAGGCATGAAGATCTCTCTGCGTTGCCACAGCTTGTTTCGTTTCTCTTGAGACAGTGTTATGCTGCAGTTGAGGGACCAGGTAGTCTCTGTCTCTCATGTCCTTTGATTCCAAATGTCTTGGGTTTGATGTGCCAGTCACTGTCACTGGGTCAAATCAATGTGCCAGTTGCTTTCTCCTTGTCTTGTTTTTGGTTATTTTCCTTATATTTTGCCTGCCAGGATGCTCCTTGCTCCCCTTTCCCAGAGACAGAGTAGGTTCTAAAATCTCCCCAGGTTGCAGTAGCTGATCCCTGGTGGGTCTGTGTCTCTCAGGCTGCTGACCTGTTTCTCAGTACAGGCTGGAGCAGGAAGCAGGTGTTCTGTCTCAATCTTGGCTTCCAGTCTTAACCACAAGCGTACAGTAAGGTTTGCAGCTCCTAGATGCCTTTAAAGCTCCTTGTGTAATTCAGCCAAATTTCCATCACTATGACAAAATACTTGAGAAAATCAACCTGCTGGGAAGAGAGACTTCTTTTGTTTCAATGATTACTGATCCATGGTGACCCTGCTCTGTCGATTCAGGGCCTGTAGGGCTGTAGAACAGCTTACAGCATATCAGGAGGTTTGGGATACAGTAAAGTTGCTCATCTCATGAATTCAGGTCAGGAGGGATGGGGAGAGGGAGGGAAGGAGGGGGGGAAGGGAGGGAGAGAGAGAGAGGGAGGGAGGGAGAGATAGAGAGACAGAGAGAGACAGAACATTCCCTCCTTAAGCTCCCTGGTATCCTAATTCCAGGTACTGTGATGTAATTTTCCTTACACTAGGATTCATTCCTTAGAGGTTTCACTCTCTCTCAGTAGGGCTGGGCTGTTTGGAAACATTCAAGATCCATACTACATCAGCCTGGCTGTCTCTCCTGGGGTTTACAGACTCTCCTTTTAAGAAATTGTTGAAAATACTAGCTAGATCTTCCCAGTGACTTTTTTTTTTTCATATGGTGTGTGTGTGTGTGGTGTGTCTCTGTGTATGCTAGTGTAATGTACATTAAGTTGATAAAATGTCATGTGCTCTTTGAGCTTGAGAGTGAGGGGACCCTTCTTTTTCTCCTTCAAAACTCCTTGTCCAGGGCCAGGGTAACCTCCTAACTCTGTAAAACAGAGAGTGGGAAACAGCAAGCAGACAGGGGTATTAGAAGTTCTGTGTCCTTTGTGTCCTTGAGGACTAGAAGGTAAAGTATTTACAACTGAGGTTACTATTGTTTGTCCCACAGCATAAAAATGCTTACAGTTTAGTGAGGGCGAAAGGACATATGGGACCTGAAAGAGTAAAAGAGACTTTGGGGAATCAGGGATGGTAGGAGGTGGGGGAGATGAGGATGAAGGAGATTCGCAGAAACACACTTTGTTTGAAAATGCCATAATGATATCCAATACCTCGCATGCTAATTTAAAACATAAAAATAATTTTGAAAGATGCCTCCAGTGGGGATAACTGGAAATTGGAAGCTCATCCATGTGGAAAAGAGAAGGGACTCTCCACCAGGACTCTCTCAATCTGGAACTCCAGCTGACTGCCTCAGTTTCCCCAGTTAGTTCCTCTTGGATATTTATTAGTTCCCAGTTTGATGCTGTTACCTTTCTGCTGAAAGTTTACTTGGGATCCTCACTTGAGGAGACTCTTTGCTCTGCCCATGGCTCTCTATTAGGAACTGCAGCAGCTGCCTCAGTGAGGCTTTCCCTATTGGCCCTTCAGTGTGCTGTGAGCACCTTTTCATGATGCTTTGCTGTGAATTTGCTGCTTCTGTCTATTTGTTACTTGAAACCTTATCCCATCACCTTTGCTTGCAAAATACGTAATGAATCATTCATTCAAAACCAGAAGCATTACTGTTGTAGCTCTTTCTGTAAACCATACGAAACAGTATGCTTCTCTTTCTCTCCTCTTCACCCCCACCCCGTGTGTGTGTGTGTGTGTGTGTGTGTGTGTGTGTGTATGAAGGTCAGAGATTGACACTGGGTACCGTCCTTGATGATCATTTCCCACCTTCTACACTGAGTCAGGGTTTCTCACTTGAGCTGAGAGTGATCAATTTGCCTTGTCTATCTAGCAAGCTTGCTCCAGGGACCCTTGACTCCATATCCCGAGCCCTAGGATTTAAGGCTGGTGTTTGCCTGGATACTGAGGATCAGGACTCCTGTCCTCACACTTAAACCACAAGCATTTTACCCATCGAGCCATCTCCTCAGCACCCTATTGGCATTTCAGATACTGAAATCCGCCTGAGGTGACAAGGGCTCCCATTGTGCCCCGTCTTTCCACAGGCTCCAAGCCTTTTGGTGCAAACCTCAGTCAGCTAGTCTAAAACTGATATCCTGGAAATTCTGTCTTCTCTTTATGATGGTGGGATCAATATTCCATCATTCTCCACTTGGCCTGGCAGCAGAAAACTTGGGGTTACTTCAGGAATCTTCAGTGATGGCTGAGAAATAGAGGCAGAAATACCATCTTCTACAGGGCTGTGGGGACGCTGCTGAAAAACCAGCATTTGTCTGTGAGAATAAGGTTGATCCACAGGACCTTCAGACTGATCCAGGAACCACAGAGTCCTGCAGATGACCTGGACTTATCTTCCTCTTGTGCAACAGGAGGTAAGACTATTGAAACCTGTGTCCTCTGGCAGAGGGGACAGATGGGACCACATGGCTAGGCTTTGTGCCACTGCCACCATGGAACTGCAGAACATTACTGCAGAGCTGACAACTCCTAGGGTAAATAGTGTGGGATATTGCCCCAACAGAGGCAGAATGGCAATCAGACTATGGATGGGGGTTGCTAAGGGGTCACAGTCCTACTATGGGGAGAATGACAGCAAGCCTGTTGCGTTATGACCCAGCTTATGCGACAAGTCAAAACTGATCTTATAAGGGTGAGAATCTTGGTCTCCATCCTGGAAAATACAAGTCTTTAGGCAGGGAATTTATCGGGTGCTGAGAATAATGAGTCCAAAGTAGGATTCTGTACATTCATTGCCAGCGTGCATGGTGGGCACCATTCTAGGGCTTCTGGGGTTGGTCCACAGAGAGAGTGCACTGTCTCCAAAGATTGTTACTCACAGAGTCTGGGATTAAATGACTATGAGGAGATTTGAAATGGAAGCTGTGCAGCCCAGACATGGATGGAATTGGCACCTTGAGTCCATGGCCCAAACTTCCTAATTAGTCCCTAAAGAAGGATTGGTGGAAATGATCTCAGCTCCACAAATGCAGCTCCACTGCTTCTGTGACTTCTGAATAAAGTCAATCAAAAGAGTTCTCTCTTTGACCCAAGTCTAACTCAGAGAGAAACCATAGAATGCAAGTGTTCATTGATATTTTGAAAGAAAGAGAAAAGTCTTTCCCACCACACCGCATTCAGACCTCTCTTGCTCTCTGCAAAGCTGATGGGCCACAGCTGGCGGGCTCATGTGTCTGGGCTGAGCTCCTCAGTTGTGCACACTGGAGCAGGTGCGTACTCTCTTGGCATCTGCTACCTTCTCTAGGGCCCTCGGTGCATGCTGACCCTGATCATGAACTCACCATGATGCCATAGATTCTCCAAATGCCTTTCCCTCCCTTCACCGATGGGAGAGCCCTATGGTTGTTCGTCTTCAAAGGGAAGACCTTTACTCTGTGTGTTTGGATTCTGACTCAGAGCTCTTGCTTTCTGTTACAGTAGATTCAAAAGGTGATTTGATCATCACAGTTTGTTGAGGACAGAGTCCTGATGCAGCCACCAGGTATTCCAGGCTAATGAGACCTGGAGGGCCAGAAGTGACCCACTCCCAAGAGCCATGTTTGGCCATAATAAGTTAATAGGGTTACTTTTGATAAATTGACTGACGCTAATTTCAAATGGGATTTCATGTATCTCTATTCATGAGTGATTTGATAAGTTTTAATAATTTTATTGCATTTTTTTTCAGTTGTGTTTTCAAGCCATACTCACGCACAAAAAAATAAAATAAAATAAAGGGAGGGTATTGTTAAGTGCTTTCTAAGTCCTGGACTATTTTTAAATGACATAGATTACTCGGTTAATCCCTGAAAGATTACCTAACATTCTCTTTGAATTCATCTAATCATGGTGATATTTTTCAATGGCTGATCAGAATTTTAATATTTTTATGGCAATTAGGCAAGCCAGTTTTCCATTTCTGGGGACACACTATTTCAAAACACTTAATTAACTAATCTTTGTGTGGGGGTTTGCCTTCCATGGGGGTTTGTGCGGAAGGTCAGAGGTCAATTCTGTGTCTCCTACTTTCATGTGGATCCTAGGGAATCAAATGTTGGTACTCTGGCTATGACAAACACCTTTATCTGCTGAGCCATCTCACTGGCCCCTGGGAACATATTTTCATGAACTTTTTTATTTCTAAGACATTATCTGTTTTTGTGAGTTTATAAACATTTTGCCATATACATGTTAGATATACAATTTCCATGTAATTATGTTAATCTTTTCTTTGTATGTGATCACTCTCTGTTCAGATTCTTTATTCCCTCAGTGTCTCACTCTCTCCACTTCTTCTGTTTCTCTTTCTTCTCCATCCTGTAATTAACTCACAAAGATTTAACTTCAAAGGATTGAATTTGGATTAAGCCATGCATTCTGGGTCTTTCTTTGTTTGTTTACATTTTATCCTTTTGGCTTTCATGTTTATTAAATGCACTGCTCTTATTCTTTGAGTTAGTTTTGCCATTTTTTTAGTCCAACACCAAACCCCTTCATTTGCATTTCCTTCTAAGTCAGGGAATGTCTCCATGTTCCCTGTGCCCAGGTCATTTTGGTGTGAAGTTCCCTCCTTTCCAGAGTTCTCTAGCACATTCTAATTTCTTCCTTGATTAACTCTTTGATTCAAGGCATATCTAAGAACAGACGTCTTACTTTTCAAGCACTCAATCTACCTTGTGCTTCTTTACATATTAATTCTGATTTTTATTGTTTTTTATCAGATCACATTGGCTATCAGAGTTTCTACTTTGAATTTTTAAAATTTATTTTATTTTATGTATATAGGTGTTTTCCTGCATTCATGTTTGTCTGTCTGTGCATAACATGCGTGTGTGGTACCCTCAGAGGCCAGGAGAGGCCATCAGATCTCCTGGAGCTGGAGTTCCGGAAGGTTGTGAGCCATCCTGTGGGTCCTTGGAATTGAACCCAGGTCCTCTGCATGAACAGTTGGTGCTCTTAACATCAGAATCATCTCACCAGCCCTCAGATTTGACTTTCAGTTGTTACAAGAAGGTTTTATCCCCAGATAAGCATATAATCATCATCTGTAAACAGTTCCTGGGAACTGGCCAGTTGCTTCTTTCTGAACACTTTTACCAGTTGAGCTCTCAGCATCTAGTGGGAAGGGTGGCTGTGTGTTGTGAGGTGACTTGGTGGCATTTGGTGAGGCTCCTTGTGTCCCTGCCCACTCAGCTCTTCATCACTCAGATCAGCATTGTGGAAAGTCTGGAGAGGTCTCATCACAGGCCCGGCTTCTGGGAGTTCCCTTGTTTCTCACAGCTTTTGCTGTGAGAATCACACATTTGCCACATACTAAGAGCATTATGGGGCCACACGATTCTCACAGGAGCCCGGGTAGGAGATCTGTTGGTAGAGGGTGATAACGAGATTTCATCCAGGCAACTGTAATTGACTCTGAACTTCTTCGCAGAGTGAGTCGGAGCCCCCATCCAAATCAAGGTGAGTGGCCCCGGGCCTGTCTTGGGTCACTACTATCCTATCCCACCCCTTTGGTATATAGCTTGGAACATGATTTCTTAGCATCTGCTTCACTTTGCCTATGTTTGTCCCTTGCATGCCTGTCAGTATTGCAAAGATAATTTTCTCATTACTTTTGTTAACTAACTTCGTGTGTGTGTGTGTGTGTGTGTGTGTCTGTCTGTCTGCCAGAAATTGACTTCCAGTGTCCTTTTTCATGAGGTATTACCTTATTTTTAAAGACAAGTGGTTTTTACTGGCCTAGTGCTCACCAAATAGGCTACAGCCTGGCCAGAGAGCCCTGGAGATATTCCTGCCTCCATTTTCCCAGACGAGACGAGAAGCTCGCTTAGCTGTCTTACATGGGTGCTGGGGCTTGAACACAGGCCCTGACACACGGGGAGCACTTTACTGACAGAGCCATCTCTCCAGCTCCTGCTAATTTTCTTGCAGGTAGGAATTGCTTGTTCTTTATCTCTGATGTATTAATGTTCTTATCAGCCAGCCCTCACTGTGCCCGTGGTTTTCACACTCCCTGATTCATGTGCCGAGTCTGTGTCCCTCCTGGACACTCTTAGATTCTTGGTTTGCTCTCGTTTCTTTGTCTCCACATAGGCTGGATTTGCTTTTCACAGAAACTAAAAGTCACACTTTATGGAGAATGGATTTTACAGGATCATGTGAAGATGGACGTATGGGGTTCCACTGTCTTCTTTGTTTGTTATGCCTGTCACTCACCCGCATTTTCTTACCACATTCCCAATACATAGATGATTCATTAGAACACTGGTATTTCTCCTTTAGAAACTGCTTCTTTAGGTGATTTTCAATTGTGTGTGTGTATACCACATATATGCAGGTGCACACAGAAGTCATAAGAAGGCACCCGATCTCCTGGAATTGGTGCTTCTGAACTTGGGTCCTTTGCAAGAACAACAAGTGCTCTTAACTACTGAGCCATCACTCCAACCCTGGATATTATTGAATTTTTACTGTTATGTGGATGGTGTGCTGCTAACACTCCCTCTCCATGGCATTCACTTTTTGGTCCAGCATGTGCAGCCCTTGAGAGTTTGCATCCCTCTGCCCCTTTATATGACTTTACTCCCGGGAATGACAATTCACTGATATCTCACCTTCTTCCCAACAATCATCCAGAATCTGCTGAGGTGTTTGAAAGCACCCGCCCTCTCTGATCATTATTAGAACTTCCATTTTGGCTTGTGATTGCATTTGTATTTATCGGGGCTCCAGTTAGACTCACATATGAGACGTGCTGCAGGAGCTGGGCTGCTCATCTCAGCATGTCTGGTAAACGTTAATTGCCAGAAAAGACCCAAATGTCCACCAATAGCAGCTGATTATATAAATTACAGAGCATTTATGTGACTGAACCCCACAGCTGGTGAACATTGCTAGAAGCTTTTTATATGTGACATAGAAATATCTCAGTGCTGAACTTTAAGCAAAAACAGCAAAGCACGGAATATATATGATGTTATCATTTATGAAAAGAGAGAGTAGAGAATTTGAACTCTGCATGTGGTTATGAATTTGATGTGTGTGTGTGTGTGTGTGTGTGTGTGTGTGTAGGTGTGTGTGTGAGAAGTGGACTCTAAGGATACCTCTGTGGAGCGTGTGTGTCTCAGGTTGTGAGCCTTTGTTCTTTACTAAATGCCACTATGAATTTGATTTGTGTGTGTGTGTGTGTGTGTGTGTGTGTGTGTGTGTGTGTATGTGAAGTGGACTCTAAGGATACCTCTGTGGAGCATGGGTGTCTAGTCTAGCCTTCCCTGAGGTCTCAGGTTGTGAGCCTTTGTTCTTTACTAAATGCCGTTTGTTGAGTGTTTCCTTCTGGGAAGCTGAGCTGAGGGGGT
Source organism: Lophiomys imhausi (assembly GCA_907164525.1). Lineage (NCBI taxonomy): Eukaryota > Metazoa > Chordata > Mammalia > Rodentia > Muridae > Lophiomys > Lophiomys imhausi. The sequence goes on from CAJQZJ010031773.1 coordinate 2,347,847, forward strand.
GGAAGGTGTTGGGGATTACCAAGGAGTGCCTGGAGCTCCTTTCCTCAAATGGACTAGGTGAGGGATGGGATCTAGTAAGAGGAGCTGGCCCTTAAGGATGCCTTAACCCTTTCTCACAGGTGCCCTGGCTTTTAGGATCTGGATCTGATATTATAGAAGCAACTTATGCTGGACATCTTAGCCTCATGAGCTCATGTGAGCCTCCCTTCTTTGCAATTACCCAGCCTCAAGGGTTGTGTCATAGACATAGAAGATGGACATCTGTAAGTTTGGTCTTGAATGGACATATTTAGGCTGGTTTTGAGATTTCTGACTATGGTCCTTCCTTCCTACATCATGGGAGTTCTCCTCTGTCCCATGCTTTCTGGGCATTTCTGTGAAAAGCTTGGCAGGCCATCTTTCTTTTCTCTCTTAACAGTGTTTGGCTTTTGTACCCACAAGTGGGCCCTTCCGCACTCTTGATTCAATCTCACTTAGGAATCCCACTAGCAGCCACAGGCTCTGGACCTTTTTCTCTCACTCTCACCTGCTTTCATTGTTCATTCAGCTATCACCTCTCTTGTTTTCTCCTTCAGTTTTCTTGTGCTGTTGTTCTTTTGAGACATGGCCCTTCTTGCTCTGCAGCTTACATGGTTCTGGCACTCAGGAGCTAGTCCAGGCTGTCCTCAAACCTGCCTCAGCTTCCCAAGTGCTAGGGTTCCCAATGTGAGAGACCATGCCTGACTTGCTTTCTCCATTGAAATTTGCCTGAAGGTGTCTGACTTCCTGACACCACCTCTATTCTCATCCTCTGTTCACATAACACCCACATGACTGTGTTTCACTAATCTTTGTCAATGTCACCTTTAAACACAAATTTCATTTGATTTTCGGTTGTTTTCTTTGCTTTGAAGGCAGGTTTCTCAGACCTTACCTCCAGCTCTTTCATCACTCTCCTGGGGTTGGAGCACTGTCTGGTGTGTTTGAAGTGGATATAGGGTACAGTTGTCCAGAGAGAGAAAGCCCCAACCCCATCCCTGTGCTGGCACAGCCCTCTGGTGATATCTACTGAATCTTTGATGGATGCTTTCATACTCTTTCCTCTCCCCGTAGTCTGGGATCCCAGAACTGAGCAGGTGGGCAGGAGGGGCAAGCACGTCCATAGAGTCTGGCAACTAGTAGTCTCACTGTATCCTGTATAACATATCTGTAACCATTCTGTAGGAAACATCCTCTGACCCCCTCTTCGACAGACAGGAATGTGGGGTAAGGGGCTGTCCCAGATGAGTCCTCGGGTCCTGGTGGGAGAAGCTTTCCTGGGAAGGACATGATATTGGTCATTCAGTATCTCTGCTGCTTCCCTGAAGAGGGCTCCAACAGTATCCAGTTGCCCCAGCCTCTCCTCTACATCTGCCAAATCGCGTTTTACTACTGACCCAGAGCACAGCCCCAAGTCCCTGAACAAAAATCTTCAGTCTTGCCAAGTTGATCTTTTATTGTTGCTATTAAACATTTATTAAAGACTCTGTGCAGAGCCAGAGTTGGGTGAGCTGTGCAGTGGGGAGCGAGAGCCAGGCTGGTGGTGATCACACGGGGAGTGCCTTGTGGACAGGCTGAGAGGCCAGCCACTGTGGAGTGCACATCCAGAGGAGATAAGGAGCAGCGGAAGGCAGCAGAGTCCCTGGGCCTGGCTGCTAGAGCTATGACAAACAGTTGGATGGAGCGAAGGTATTTCCTGGAGGGGCACCAGAATGACCAGTACAGTCACTGATAGGAAAATTTGTACAATGACTGTTTTATTTGGGCATCATTTTAGACCCAGTAGAACGTGTATGCATTTTGTACTGAGCCTCTGATGCCCCATCCTCAATGTCCCCATGTTGTCACCTCACTGGAGAACAATAGACAAATTTAGAAAAAGACAATAACTCCCCACTGTCGATAACTCTGGGGCTTAGTAGGTCTTCACAGCTACTTCTCTTAGTGTGATTCTTAGTAGGACTTCACATCTACCTCTCTTAGTGTGTTCTAGGAGAGTTTCTCTGACTCTTTTGCTTGCTTTTGGGGCCCTTTTTCCTTCTACTGGGTCGCCTTGTCTGGCCCTGATATGAGGGGAGGTGCCTACTCTTATAGTAAATCGTAATGATACATTTGGTTGATATCCCTGGGCGGCCAGCCCTTTTCTGAAGAAAAAAGGGGAGGAAGAGTGGCTCTGGGGGGGGGGAAGAAAGGTAAGGAGGAGGGAGGGACTAGGAGGTGAGGAGGGAGGAGAAACTGCAGTTGGGATGTAATATAAGAGAGAAGAATAAATAAATAAATAACTTTTTTTTAAATTAAAGAAAAAAAACCAAATGACCCTTTCTGGCAGTGATGTAGGCCCTGCTGTGCCCGGGGAGCCCTCTGAGGAGACTATGTCTTACCCATGGGAGGGAGGAACTCTGGATGGTCACCTCCCCTATATTAGACTCCTAAAGTGGGCCAGCCAGCTCACCTTCCAGATCTCATACCATTTTCCCAATTGTCCCAAATGCAGTCACTTCCATCAGACACTGCTCCCACACCCTCCTGACTTGTGTCCTCTTCCCATGAGACCTCCCGATCTTCCTGCTGTGTCTTCCTTCCTGCCTTTCCCCCTCTGTTTTTATGTGTCAACTTGACACAAGCTACAGTCTTCAGAGAGGAAGGAGCCTCTGTCCAGGAAATGCTGCCATGAGATCCAACTGTAAGGCATTTTCTCAATTAGTGATCAATGGGCGAGGGCCCAGCCCATTGTGGGTGGTGTCATCCCCGTGCTGGTGGTTCTGAGTTCTATAAAAAAGCAGGCTGAGCAGCCATGGGAAGCAAACCAGTAAGCAGCACCCATCCATGGCCTCTGCATAAGCTCCTGCCTCCAGGTTCCAGTACTGCTTGAGTTCCTGTCCTGACTTCTTCCAATGATGGACTGTGATCTGGAAGTGTAAACCAAACAAATCTTTTCCTCCCCAACTTGCTTTTTGGTCATGGTATTTTGTTAAAGCAATAGAAACCCTAACTAAGACACCCTCCCACTTATGCTTGTGGCTTCTTTGCAAAACTCATCCCCAGTCCTCACTGGGCTGGTCTGTAGGAGAAGCTGACTGAGCCCTAGAAACATCCTATAGTGGACCTCTTTGTTAAGGATGACAACTTCAGTGCCAAGGGCCATTCTGTTGGGTTCGCCTGTACCCAGGCTTGCTTCCCAGGTTTGGCTGGGGTGACTAACCCTCTGGAGCTTAGCTCCATTCCCAGCGTAAAGCAAAACACACATCTACCATCCAACTTGCCATGGTCACATGGTAATGAGGCAGCCACTCCCAAAGCTTATACGTCTCCTTCCTGAGGGACCTCTTTCTCAGCTCTTGCTGGCTCCTACCTTCTCTACAATCCTTTCCTGTCTTGATCCTGGAAGTTCTTCCATGCCTAGGCCCAGGACTCATCCATCTATATTCCGGTGGCCTACACAGCCTGGTTTGTGGTTGGCCAGTGCCTTCAGTAGCTTGAACTCACTGCAGACTGGGCCCATCCCAAGTCTCCTCCCCTAGGTTGGGGACTCCCGGCTTGAACTCTGATAAAAACCAGAAAGGCATAGTTGAGTCAGAAGAGAATGGCTGCTGCTCACAGTGTGGCTGATAACAGGCACACTGGGCTTGCGTGTCAAATGATCCACCTCCTGGCTGTGCAGGTCCATCCAGGGCACCGTTGTCCACCGCCCTTCTCAGGACTGTCAGGTCACGGAAGCCGAGGTGAGAGTGGCCACGAGGGGGCACTGTTGGACAGTTATCACAAAGCCCGGCAGTGTAGGTGCAGACTGAAATTGAGAGTTGGCAGCTCCCAAATTCTGTCAGATTTCGTTTTCTGGAAACTGCTGGAGGTTCCTGGCTTAGCGGGGATGAAAAGGACATGCCAGTGGCTGTGAGGACCTTTCAGAAGTGTGTCTGGGTTCCTCTGTGCTGCACACTGTCCTCGTGGAGAGCTGGCTTCAGGACCTTGCCCTGCTTCCTGGAGACAGAGACTGCCTGTATTGTATATGCCCCTCTGCTTGGAGGAACTAGGAGAATGGAGGAGGAAAGGCAGGTCACACAGCATGGCCGGCTGAGGACTCTGTTCTTTGAGCAGCCAAAGGCAGGAGGCAGGGTTGGGATGTGCGAGCTATATTTCCTTCTGCCAGCTCACAGGGCAATCCTGGGTATGACAGGTGGGCCTTGTGAAAAAGGGACAGCCTCCCCTGATGCTCAGGTGGAAGCTGACTCTGGTCTCTCCAGGCTGGCCTCCTCCTGGGAGACCGTGGATCCATATGCACAGGTGAGGCTGGGCCATAGGGTCCCTAGGTCTTAGGTAGCCCCAGGTCTTAGGGCTCCCTCCGGTAGACCTTAGTCTGGGGGACCACGCTGTTGGTACCCCTGCTGCTGCTACAAATGGTGCCCCTCCTGGGGGGGGGGGGGGGTGAGGAAGGAGCTGGCTCTGAGGTCTGCTATGCATCTCAGCTTCCAGGAATTTTCACACAGGGAAGCATGTGTGCCTCACAGTTTAGGAAGGTGAGTGTGGAGGGTGTCCATGTTCCCTTCTTCATTCATGCTGTCAAATCTCTACAATGTGAGCCCACAGAGGATATTTTCTCAAGGATTCAGGCAATCCAAGCACTAAGACCAGAGGGGATTCTGGGGGCCCTAAGGACTTACACCCCAGCAAGTGGGTAGTGCTCAAATGATACCTTATCTACACTGGGCCCAGTTTCCCTAAAGCCATTTGTTTGTCCTTTGTACAGTAATCTCTCACACCTTCTGCTAACTCTCCTGCTAAAGCCACACACCCGGTCCCACTCTGGTAAGCACCCTCATCTTCCTCACTTGGGTTCTTGCTTCTCCCTTATCCATGGGGTGGGGTTAATGAGAAAGAGTCTATCCATCCTGGGGCACACCAGAAACCCTAGTGCAGCCTCTCATAACTGCTTATGAGGATATGAGCTGCTTGATACCATCTGTTTACCTGGTCTTGCTCTCCTCAGCCTACCTCAGCATTAGCTGCTACGACCTTCACCAGGTCCAGCCACTGCCCTGACTACCCGACAAGGGGGAACTGGCCTCTACCCCAGTCACTTGCTGTCTCCCAGCTTGCATACATCACTCTTTAAGTTTGGTTCACATATCCAAAGTCTCTTCCCTTGGCACAAGTCCCATACCTATAACCTGTTTCCTCCTGAGGTGTTTGTGATTCTAAGAATTCCATCCAACATTCGTCTCTCTACCCTCCTCTGTCAGGTCAACTTGGGAGTTTAGACAAGAGTGTACTTTCTGGGCGTGGTGGTGCACGACTTTAATCCCAGCACTTGGGAGGCAGAGGCAGGAGGATTTCTGCAAGTTCAAGGCCAGCCTGGTCTACAAAGTGAGTCCAGGACAGTCAGGGCTACACAGAGAAACCCTGTCTCAAACAAACAAACAAAAAAAACCAAACAAACAAAAAAGTGTACTCATGTATGGATACATCTAAATGGACAGGCTCATGTATAGGTACAGAGGTATGTTTGTATATGTATGGGGGCACATGTGTATGCCTGTTTGTATGTGTTCATATTCATGGGTGCATGCTTGTGAAGGGTACACATGAATGCATGTTTGCATGTATGTACATGCAGGTACATGCATATGTATACACATGTGGGTTCTGTATATTCCCATATGTGGGTATGTGCTTCTGTATTCACACATATGGTGCATGCTTCTTTTTTGTACCACATGTGGGTGTGTATTTATGCATGTAAACACATGTGGGTGTATGATTATATGTGCATACTCACAGGTGCATATTTTTGTATGTTTCCACATGTGGTGCATATTTGTGTAGGTGCCCACACGTGAGTTCATGTGTGTTCTTAAATACACTCTTTCTGAGCAGAGATCTCACTGGAATCTCACAGCAACCTCTTCTTGCCAAACCCATGTCTCCTACTTCCTTTCTCTCTCTCTTGATTTCTAGGACTGAGCTCAGATCACAGTGGCATGTCTGTGCAGGCTGAACCACTGGCTCCCTAGCGTCAGGCCCCCTTCCTTCTGTTCCCACTCGCCTCTATTTCCTTGCTGGTGAGCCCACTGCTGCTGACATGTAATTTATGCTCAAGACCTCTTCTTCCCTGTCCCTGCCTCTGTCCCTGTCCACTCCATTTCCACTGCTCATTGCTTTGCGTCTCCCAGTGAGATTGTGACATCTTGCTTGTTTGCTCTGAGACTTACTTCTCCCAGCCTAGTGGTAATTAATTGCTTGTTTCGCCTGGCCGGACTCCTTCCTAATTGTCTGCGAGAGTGATGTCCCCTGGGGACCACCATGCCTCCAGAGGCCTCTTCACTGTGGATCAGGACTCACCCTCTCATTCCCTTCATGTCCAGACACCCACCCCCAGTGTTCGTTCCCTCCCTCCTAGTGAGCTGGTACCTGCAGCCCTGCTGGACATAGCCCCTCCTACCCATCTGTGTTCTGAGGAAAGAGCAGTATTCAATCTGCCAAGAGTCACTCTCAATCTCCTGTGTTTCCTTCCAGAATTAGAGCTCTCAGGTGTGACGGGATCACTAATTCCAGTCCAGTTCAGTTCCAAGCCCGGCTCTGTCTGTGGGGTATTAGAATCACATGAACAGGCCCATGGCAGTGTTGGCCACTGTCTGTTGGAGTGAAATGCTCTGCTCTGATTCTTAAAATAAACATGCGTGGGCCTTCTGTGTGCTAGTGGACTCTTTCTGTTCCCTGGTTCATTCTCAAAACAACTGTGGGAGAGAGAGGTTGTCCTCACTTTGCAGTGGCAGAAGAGGAGCCTAGAGAGCAAAGATGGTGTTTCAATGATGCAGGTGGGCAGAGTCCCTGCAAACATCCTCTGGACCTGGGGACAGTGGCCCTGCCCTCCGTGGAGCTGACACACTATGGATAATGACCCCTGAGGGAGGTTCTGTGTCCTGTGGCTATTCATCGAAATACTAGATTAGGATGATCATTTAGATTTCGGGGGGGCCTCTTCACAAGCCCTTCTTGGACAGGTCACCCCTTGGTTCTTATCAGTTCCCAGAGACAGAGGGTGTTCTCTTCAAGTCTACCTCACCTCTGTGATTTTGTGGAACCTGTCCCAAGGCTCAGAGAAAAAGAGTGGATCAGAGCGCCCTTGCGCTTAAACAGTGTGATCTGGTAAGCAGTTTCTCCATTCAGCTGAGACATGGTTGGAGGCTAGGGAAGCCATGAGAAAGGCTAGGGCATGGACTCTCCCTCAGGCTGGTGGTGCCCCATGTTGACCCTTCAAACTTCATTGGAGTGTCTGGGTACTGCAATCAGTGGCTGTGTGTTTGGGTGCTGTCCTCTGTCAGTGTGTCTGGGAGCTGTCATTAATGTCTGTGTGTCTGGGTGCTGCTGCCAGTGTGTGACTGACTCCTGCCATTAGTGTCTGGTTGCTGCTGCCAGTGTCCCCATGTGTGGGTGCTGTTGTCAGCATCAGTATGTCTGCTGTCAGTGTCTGGGTTTGTGGGTGCTTTTGTCTGTGTCCGTAAGTCTGAATGCTTGCTGTTAGTGTCCTCGTGACACATTTAGATTACAAGAGCTCAGTGAGGCATGTTTAGCAAGACATAGAGAAGGGGTCAGACTGAAAACAGGATCTGGTACCATAGCTCCATGATTACTCTGCTGTCAAGACTGAGACTGTCCTCCTGGATGCCAGTCACTGCCTTTGTCCTTTGCCAGGTAGGTAGACATTTGTTATGGGAACACCTTGTCCCATGCTGGATGTCTCTCTTACACCTACTGTGTTATTAACATGCCTTGCTGCTAGGGCAAAGTATCTGATGAAAGTAACTTAAGGGGTGGCTTATATTGGCTCAAAGCTGAAGGCTATGGTCTGTCAAGGTGGAGAAGGCATGGTAGCAGGAGCATGAGGCAGCCAGTTACACTCAGTATGCAGCCAGGAAGCTAAGGGAAGATGTTGATGCCCAGCCTGCTCTTTCCTTTTTATGATGTCCTAGAACCCAGACCATGGAATGATACTGACCATATTTAGTATGTGTTTTCCTGCCTCTACTTAATCTAGAAAATTTCTGACAGACATGCTCTAAAGTTTGTTTCCATAGTAACTATAAATCTTATCAAGTTTACACCCAAGATTAGCCACCACAGCTTGCCTTCCCTGCCTTGTCTCCTACCACCGAGAATACAGGCAATGTCTCTTAATTATTCAGCTGCAGGATTTGGCTGGCCAAGGTTTAACCCTCCCAGGAATCCTAGCCACAGATGAGAAGACACCATCTTCCCAACACTTCCCTGGATGGGCTAGAGCACCAAGTGGGTTACACCATAGATCAGTGTCCTCCTGCTGGCCAGACCACCTTCTTCTTCCATGCAGATAAATTTCTTGGGGACTCCCTGGGGATAGGCACCCTGGAATGAGCTGTGTAATGATGACTGACCAGGAAGTCCCCAGAGCAAAACCATGCAACCCACCAAACAGGGTCCCGTAGGTCATCTCATAATGGCATGTTGAAATTTGAGGCCACGTGGCTCAATGCTGGCCACTGAATGAAATATTGAAATATTGACCAGAAATCTAGATGGCCAAGAACCCAATCATAGAGAAGGATGTTGACTCCTTGTGAGGTGGGTACATATATCTGGATAGGCTGGCATCTGGAAAATTCAGGAGAATTTTCTAGCTGGTGAGTGTAGTCAAAGGAGAGGGTATGACCAATCCTAGAAATCTTAGCTCATCCCTTCACCCCTTCCTCCCTCTTCCTACTCTTTCCTCTCCTCTTTCCTTTTCCATTTCTCTCCCTTTCTTCTTCTTTTTGTCTCCCTTCCACCTCCTTGCCTTCCTTCTTCCTCTCCTCTTCCCTTCTCCTCTCTCTCCCTCCTTCTTCATCCACCCTTTCAACTACACATTTCTCTGGTGGCAACCCCCAAAGGCCCTTGAACTTACAGCTGACCATGTCCCACAAACAGTGTATGAGGATCCACCTACTGCAATCAGTCCAACTTTCTTCACCTGCTCTGTTGTAGCCTGATTTTCCATGTACCGTGAGCCTAAGACCATCTGGAGCAACTGACCTTGTAGTGTCCTTGACCCTGATAGAGGCTGTCTTCTACCAGACTTGCACACAGCTTCCATACACCTCCCAGCTAGGTGTGGCAGAGCTTGTTCTCTAGTCCATAATATTCCAGCCAAGAGAGATACTCTTCTACCGTTGCCTGGAGCTCCAGAACAGGCATGGATGATAAGGACCATAGAGGTCTGTGTGCTGGACTATTGCCCACAGTAGGGAGGATACCAAATCAGATCCTGTAAAAGGGCTGGGGATGGGATGTGGACAGCCCTGATACTGTAGAGCTAAAACTCCTCAAATCAGCTGAATCAAAACAACCCGAGCTGGATCTGAGCACAACAATGTTAAAGCAAATATGTTAGGATGGGACTTACAGAACATCAACAGCTAGTAGGTAGGGGTCCCAGAGCTACCTCTCTTCCTGTCACAAGTCACCTCAATTGTTTCATAGGTACTCAGATAGCCAGCTAAACATAGATTCTGAGTGTGGAGCAATATTTCCATCGTCTGGATTAGAGTGTATGCCTCTCCCATGTCAAAGGTACCACCCAACTTGCCCAGGATCTGAGCAGATTTCTACCATAGTCCCAGAGCTGGGCTGTCCTTCTGCTGCCTCTGGTAGTTGTAGTACTTTGTACTTCAAGCTCCAGGAGGAACATCCTCTGTTATCCTGACTCCCAGGCTCTCAGCTATACCACAGGTTCTCTTGGTTTTCTAGCTGACATGATGGACCGGGAACTTCTTAGCTTCTATACATGTGAGAGAGTCTACCTGATAGCAGTGGGTCACAGGTGTGATTCCCGTATGTGTGTAACCTCTTTCTTTTCTGCTTCCCATATTGTATTACAGCATGGGATTCTCTCCCAATCTTGTCTCACAGTCCATTTCAGTCTTACAGCAAACATGCTCCTTCTCCTTGCACACTCTGAACCTGCTGCCTAGCGGTGTGTGCTTTTCCTAGAATCTCAGAGTCTTTATACCACCTCCTCATCCACCTATAGATGTCTCAGAAAGCTATGGTCTACCACAAAGACCCACCCTTTCTATGAAGACATCTAATCTTGTGGGACCTGACTATTACACTTAAAGCCATGATCCTCCAGCATGGAGCACATATCTTACTGAGACAATGTGCACACAGTGGCCCCAGAAGAGTGTCTAACTCAGTTGTTTCCTAACTTGGGGCACCCAACAGGAACCTGAGCCTTGATCATCAGAGGGCAGTCCCAAGAGGATTTCAACTTAGAATGCAGGGATTTCATGTGTTGTATAAACAGCTCATGTCACAAAGATACATGTCGCCCATCAGAAGCAAAAACCAGGGATCTGAGTGCTCCATGTCTTATTGTCAGACTGGCTACTTCCTGTCCCTATACTTTTCCTGACTTTTTCTGTGCTGTCAGGGGCTGCCTGGGAGGTTTGGGGTACTCTTTCCTTACTTACTTGATTCCTCATCAGTTTTGATGATTCCAGAGCCAAGAGGGGCTCAGCTGGTACTGAGTTACAGAGTCTTCAGGTCACTGGCTCATACCCAGTGCTCTTGGGGAGCCTTCTGAATGGCCTTCAGGGAAGAACATCCATATTAGGAGGTCGTACTGCTCTAGAAAGGCCTGACTAGCTGGTCTTCCTATTTGCATGATTGAGCACTCTTCTAATTAATTCCCTGCCTGAGCCAGCTCCAGAGAGAGATCTGGGCAGAGGAAGCACCCAGTCCCCTTGAAGCTGGATTAAAGCTCTCTTTGTACAGGATCTTGCTCAGTCTTTAACTCCTCACAGGCAATATGTCAGGGAGGCTCTCCTGGTACTGTCTACCCCTCTCCCTGAGCCTAGCTCTCTTCCTCTGACTATAGAGCCAGGTAATTTGAAGTCCATTCATTTTCACTGACTCCTGCTCACTTTCCATCCATCGCTGTGAAATTAACAGGAAAAATTACAAATTGCTAGAAGACAGAGACCTTTAACAGTGAGCACATCGCCTAATGCCGGTTTGATAAGCTGAAGACATTAAAAATAGAAGCAACACAGCTCTAGGTAGACCAGTAGTCCTAAAATTTTAATAAGCTCTAGCTATAGGCAAAATTTAATAGCTGGCCAGCCTGAGGGGGAAGGTCACACCAGGGCCTGTCATGAGCTCCTTTGGGCTTGGTGGCTGTCCTGCTGTCTATGGTCCCATCCCCCTGGCTCCACGTCAGGCCCTGTCACCATGAGTCCCTATAGGTGCTCCCAGAGACATCAGGCATTTGCCTGTGTTTGTCTTAGTATCTTATGAACACTATGGGCAGTGGTTGGGGGAAGTTGAAATTTATTTTTACAATTAATCAATTATTTATGCTTGCAGAATTCAGAGCAATAAGAGTCAATGGAGTCATTAATAAGGTACTGAAATTTCCTGCACACCCTAGACGATGTCAGTCTGAGACTTGTGTCTTCCATACTGCCCAGCTGTGAGTCTGATTCTGCAGATCAGTGCCCCTGTGGCACATGCATTGGGTCACCTCCGTGCTTGTGTGGTTCCTTTGTTGTCCTGTAGATCCTGAGCCATAGCTGCAACTTTTCAAAAGAGACACTGGCTGGAGAGATGGTAACTCTAGGCAACCCTGCTTTCTGTAGGTGGTCACTAGGGATATTCTAAACAGGTGCTATGAATAACTTGCTCGAAGCCATCTCTTGGGACCAGGTCTGTCTGCATGCTCATGAATTTTCTGTTTAGATGTGGACACCATCTGCTGTGGATAATTTGGGGTTCACACAAATGTGTGCAGAGCTTCTGGGTGAGCTTGGGTGTTGCCACCCCACTGTGCTGATTTTAAAGGCCTCAGACGCTCCTGCCACCCACCACCATGAAGCAATGCTTCTGGGAAGGTGGCTGAGTTCCTGGAAACCTTTTGCCTGCTTCTTTGGTTACCTCTTCTTGCAGACTGAACAGTGGAACAGAGGGAAGCTCCCTGTCAGTTGTCCCCAGTGCCTGGTCATTTAACCTCTCTTGTAGCTGTTTCTTCAGCTTAGAATGTTCTCAGCACTCTACCCCTTAGAAGTTCAGAAAATGATGTCACATACTGATATAGTTAAATAGGATGGAGGCATAATTTGGGCCTACGTAGTAGAATTTTATCTTATCTGGACATGGCATAATTGTGTGGACCTCAATGTGTCAACTTGACCAAGCCACAGGGCCAGGTGTTTGGCCAAACATAATCCTGGTTGTGTCTTCAAGACTGTTTTGAATGAGATAAACATCTAAACCCATGGTCTGAGGAATGTAGACAAGTGTGGAGGTTCTTATTTTATTTTCTATAACCCTGGGCAGAACTGAAGGACAAAGGAAGCACATGCACTGTGTTGACTGTTGAGTTGGTCATGACCTCTGCCTTCTTTAGGACTTGGGGTCAGACTTTATCCATTCTGCCTGTCCACCTTGGCCTCTAGCTTGGTACCTGCACATCACAGAAATTAGTTTCCAAGGTGGTGTAAAGCAGCTCTTTATAAACCTCTATGTGTTTATATCCCCTAAAGGATCAACTTCCCTGAAGAGCAGAATTGGTTATGTGAGCCTTGGCTTGGATACCTGGAAGAGAGTGTTAAAAAACAAACAAACTATTAAAATAATGAAGACTCCATGAGATGAACTAAAAGCATAATGGAGGCCACGAGCCTTTGGGGGAGTGGCTAGGGGCAGAGTGCTGTGGTTTGGATATAGGATCTTTCTTTAATTTTTTAAATATTTATTTATTTATTCAAATTACATCTAGATCACAGCTCTCTCCCTCCTACCCTCCCACCCTCCCACACTGTTCCTCCTCTCTCTCCTTTTCTTATCCTTGGGTGAGGGGGGGCCCCCACACATATCAAGCCCCCTCAGTTCCTTAGTCACATGAGGGCTAAGAGCTTCCTCTCGCACTGAGGCCCAACATGGCAGCCAAGATAGGGTAAAGTGTTCCATTAACAGGCAACAGAGTCCATGACAGACTCCACTGCTTGCTAAGGGATCTGTATGAAGACCAAGTTGCCTATCTTCTATATATGTGTGGGTGGGCCTAGATCTGGCCTATATATGCTTTTTTTCTTTTTCTTTTGGTTACTGTTTCAGTCTCTATAAGCATCCATGGGCCTAGATTGGTTGGTTCTGTTGATCTTCATGTGATGTTCTTGTCCCCTCTGGGTCTCTCTACTCCTCCTCTCTCTCTTAAATATGACTCCCAGAGCTCCACCTAATGTGTCTCAGCATCTGTTTTGATTCCCTGCTGGGTGGAATTTTTCATAGAATACATCTGTTCCTGTTCCTTTGGGTCTGTGGGTTGTAGGATAGTTATCCTGTACTATATGGCTAATATCCAGTTATAAGTGAGTACATTCCATGTGCATCTTTCTGGGTCTGGGTTAGCTCACTCAGGACAAAGGCTCATATGTTGAAGCTTTTGTCCTCAGGTTGTGGGGGTGTTATTGAAGGTGATCGGATCATGATGACATTAATTCCACCAAAGAGTCAATGCACTGATGAACTAATATAATTCATAAGTGAGATCTAGACAGAGGAAGCAGGCCACAGGTGCTGTGTGCATAAAGGGCATTTATGTTGGCTACTTTTATGTCAGCTTGGTACAAGGTGTAGTCATATGAGAGGAGGAAACGTTAATTGAGAAAATGGCCTCTTACGATCCGGCTATAGGCAAGTCTGTAGAGTATTTTCTTAATAGTTATTGATGTGCGAGGGCCAAGTTCATTGTGGTAACACCTCTGGGCTGGTGGTCCTAGGTTCTATAAGAAAGCAGGCTGAGTAAGCCATGAGGAGCAAGCCAATAAGAAACACCCCTTCATGGCCTCTACATCAGCTTCTGACTCTAGGTTCCTGTCCTGATTGAATTCCTGCTGTGAATTCCTTCAGTGATTAATGGTGATGTAGAAGTATAAACAACAAAAAAGTTCCCAACTTACTTTTGGTCATGGTGTTTCACTGAAGCAATAGTAACTCCTAAGCCAGGCACCTTGTGGTTTCTTTCTCCATCATCTTCTACCATGAGTTTTTGCCTTGCTGTGGGGCTAAAAGCATTGGGGGTACCTTTCTTAAACAGTTTACTTTGATCATTTTGACATAGCACCCAACTGCTGACTGATACACTGTTGACCAAAATCTGTTGATTAGTTCAATTATTTACTTTGGGGACAAAATAAAACAAAACAAAATACAGTTACGATTTTATAATAACATTTATCTAAATGTCCAGACCTCCTTGAATGAGACTGTGTCCTAAAAGAACCTTACAAGCAAATGAGCAGGGATCACATATCTTGGGGCTTATCTGAGAACTTTATGGTTTCAAAAATGCTGATTAATCAGAGTTAGATGTTCATGTGCTCCCTGGGTTCCCAGCTAGGACATCCAGCATGGAGCGTGCCATTGTGGGTGCCCTTGCTCGAGAATCTTTCAGATTCCCACTCCTCACTTGGCATTGGGGTGATCAAAGGCAAGAGAAAAGAAAATGTTTTACAGTCACACAAGGTCAGAAATTACATGGCAGAGACCTGCCGAGGAGAACATGTTTTGATCAATGATTCACGAGTCTGTAGGATAAAGAAAGGAATAACAAGTTTCCTTCTCAGTAGAGACTCTACATAATGCAGCAGAGCCCTGGAGGGATGCTCCTGCCCTGGAGGGATGCTCCTTACTTGGAGGGATGCTCTCTCTCTCTCTCTCTCTCTCTCTCTCTCTCTCTCTCTCTCAGCACAGGACAGTTCAGGAGAAGTTCTTCTTATATCCCTGCCACAGTCATGTTTGTGTTCTGGCAACCCAGAGAGAAGTGGCTTTCCATGGGATGGGAATTTTGCCCCTGTTCTAGTTAATCCATTATTTAGCTCCACAAAAATTGTTACACTGTGTACTGGCAGGATACCCTCCATGGATTAAAGGGTGACCAAAGAAAGGGTAGCAAAGGGGCTTCAAAATAAGATGATTTATTTTTACCTTGTGGCTAGGCAGAGAGGCCATAATGGGAAAACCCAATAGTATGACTAATTTTGATTAATTTGATTGGATTTAGGATTACCTAGGAGATACACCTGTAGGTGTATCTGTGAGGGTGTTTCAGGAGGTTTAGCTCAGGAGTTAAGACCCATCCTGTGGGTTTGGAAGCACCATTCTACAGTGTCTACTGGGGGTCCGGACTGAATAAACAGGATAATAGAACAAAGCCAACTGGGTACCAACCTCTCTCTGCTTCCTGACTAAGTATGCAATGTAACCAGCTGCCTCATGTTCCTTCTCTCTGCGCCACACTTTCCCCACTATGATGGACTACAGCTCCCCAAACTGTGAGTAAAATATACCTTCCATATGTTGCTTTTCTCTCATCTCATCTATGAAAAAAGTAACTAATAGAGCCAACAACAAAGAAATTGGAGGGCTCATGAGGAGATAGCCTTGAGTGCTGAGGAGCCAACCTGGTAGAAGATGGGGCAAGTGTGCAGAAGTGGAGGTCCTTGGGCTAGAAATCCATAGTAGTCATCTTGGGGTGCCTATTTTTGAGACTGGCCTTGGTAGTTGCTATTTTGTGTGCACTGACCCTACTTACTTACCGGAACTGCTACTTCATAACTGTAATTTTGCTACTGTTATGAATTGTAATGTAAATATCTGATATGTGATAAAAGTTGTTCAATCCCCAAAGGAGTTTTTACACACAGTTGAGAACCATAGGTCTAGAATAACCTTGAATATATCTAGGATTTTCAAATTGAGAGGCCTCAGTTTCCTACATCCTCCAAAGGGAGATTTAGAGATTCTCAGGCCTGAGTCCACTTCAGGCTCTAAAAGTCTAGAATGAAGAGTCTTTGTAGGAGAAGTGTCCAGACAGAAGAATTTTAAATAATGTAAGATATGGTTCAGTGGTTACATTTGTTATTTTTGCAGGGGATCTGGGTTCAACTCCTAGCACCTACATGGTGGCTCAAAACCATTCATACTTCCTACTCTAACAGATCCAATGTCCTATTCTGACTTTTGTGGTCACCAAGAATACACATGGTGTACAGACACACATACAGGCCAAACATCTATACACATAAAATAAAATAAATCTAGAAATAGAAGTATTCAAGTAGACGTTAGCCCTGTGAGGAGGAGCTTGATTTTCACTGTGGATGTGGGCTAGACTCAGTGGCTTGTTTGTAAGGAGAATCCATCAATTATGTGTGCAGCAGACAAAAAGGGTGTGTGCTTCCCCTCCCCAAGGTCAGACCCCACACCTAGAAAACACTAAGGACATTCCACAGGAAACCCAACAGCACGAGCAAAGAAGAGCTTAGTGCAGACCCAGCTTGGGGGAACCGAGGAGAAAGGATGACTGAAGGCAACATAGAGTCCAGGATGGAAGCCATGATAGGAAGAGGGACATTAGTGGCAAAACTGGGGCGAGCCATTCAAGTGCTTCCATTTTGAATGGATTGAGAAGTGCCTGGTAGGTTAGTAAAGTGAAGCCCTGGGTGTGGCTTTGAGATGATTTACAGAGTGTTACCCAAGATGAAGATCTGTCCCTAATGTGCGTATCAGCATCTTATAGGCTGGGGACATAGATGTAATTAAAAGAGGAGGAGGAGGAGGAGAAGGAGGAGAAGGAGAAGGAGGAGGAGGAGGAGTAAGTAAGTTGAGTACAAGTGTTCATCTGTCTCTGTTCTTGGTCTCCCCGGATGTGAGCATTCTCCTCCAGCTGCCACAGAGCTATCTGACACCATGCCTTTTCCATTATGATGGATGTTATAACCTTAAACCAAGAGCTAAAATATTTCTCCCTTAAGCTGGTACACATATGGTGTCTGCTGACAGCCATAAAGAGGTAACTAATTAAAGTCCTTGCCAATAAGGAGTGAGGCCTTTGAAACTATGAGTAAGTCCCTCCACAGTAAAGATGACCTCAGGAATTTGGTCATGGTGATGTGGAGTCCAGCAGGGCTCTATAGCTAGGACTTCAGTAGTTTGTTGAAGTGAAGTGCTAAGAGTGAGCATGTTTACCTTCTACCAGATCATAGAGAGAAAGTTTCAGATTTCTGAAGTTTATGATTTGATTGTGGACATTTCATGTGTGACTTTCACTGTGTGAATGCTAGCTCTTTTATGTCTACTTTTTTTGTGATTGAGAATTAGAATCATAAATGAATGTTAAATGTATTAAATGCCTTTTGTTTGACTATTGAGATAATCATACTTTTTCATTTTGTTAATATGTGGAAACATTGATTGGCATATGTATAGCCATCTTTGCATTCTAGGGATAACCACCTTTTTTTTTTTCATTTCGTTAATGTTCAGTAACACTGATTTGCATATGTTTAACCACCCTTGCATTCTAGGGATATTGGTCATGGTGCATGATCCTTTTAATATACTGCTGAATGCAATTTTCTCATATTTTACTGAGTATTTTTGGCATGTTCCTCAGGTGTATAGTGCTATGTTTTCATTCCTTGAAATGTCTTTGGTTTGGGTCCCAAATGTTGTTGACCTTATTAGATGGCTTTGAGGGTGCTATTGTGTCTTCTATTTTTAGAAAAATTTAAGGATGATTGATATTGACTCTTTGAAGTCTGTAGAATGCATTCATGAAGGCGTCTGGCACAGGGCTTGTCTTTGGCGGAAGTTTCATTTTATTGATTTAATTTCACTTGTTACTGATCTATTCTGTCTTTCTGTTTCTTGTTGATTAGGGGTTGGTCAGTTGTATGTTTCTAGGAAGTTATTCACTTTTGTGGGTTATCCAGTTTATTTGATGTCTAGCTGCCCACAACAGTCTCTTGTGATTAAAAAAAAAAAGTACTATGAGTTGTGTTCTATTGTGTTTCCATTTTCATGGCTGATTTTTACCTTCAAGCCTTTTCTTTGTTTTTTTTTTTTTCAACATAATATTTTTACTGGTTCTTTGGGAATTTCACACCATGTACCCCAGGCACTCTCATTGCCAGGCCTTCCATGTCTGCCTCCCAACCCTTGAGACCTCCCCCACCCAGAAATTTAAATTTAAATTAAAAAATTAAAAAAGAAAACAAAGCAAGTCCAATTTGTGATATATATATACACACATACATACATACATACATATATATATTCACTCACTGGAGCATGGTCAAACTCTCAGTGGACTGTCCCTTAAATAGAACTGAGTTGTTCCCCTCCTGCACCCCTGCCAGAAGCCATCAATTGCCAAGAGCCAACTTCAGCATCCTTCTCATGCTTTTTAAGAGTTCTCCTCAATGGCTTCCTGTTTAGGCTGCTACTTTTTTGAGGGATGGTGGTTGGGGTGGGAGTAGTGGTTGTCACAGAAGCCTCCCATGTCCCTCTTTCTCAACTATACATCTGTAACCATTGAATTCACTGCAAAAGTAGTTTACTTGCTCTTTACAG
Source organism: Lophiomys imhausi (assembly GCA_907164525.1). Taxonomy (NCBI): domain Eukaryota; kingdom Metazoa; phylum Chordata; class Mammalia; order Rodentia; family Muridae; genus Lophiomys; species Lophiomys imhausi. The sequence goes on from CAJQZJ010031773.1 coordinate 2,366,291, forward strand.
TCATCAGGAGCACAGATCATGGACTTCCACATGGTTTCTGGTGACGACACAGACCAGGAACACAGACTCCAGCTACAGTAGGATCACAGACCCAGACAAGGTCCTTGGAGGCAGCCCAGACCATGGTCATCACCATGAATTCAGATGGAAGTGTGGGATACTCACATCAGTATGGTCCCCAGTGGCAGCATGGCCCACAGACACCAACATGGCTTTTGGATGCAGCCTAGACCATGGGCATCTGTATGCCATCTTTGTTGGCAACATGGCCATGGACATCAACACAGACCCTGGCCACAGTAGGACCAAGAGTCCAGACATCACCATGGACTCAGGTGGCAGTGTAGGCCATTCACATCAGCCTGGTCCTCACCAAAATCACATCTCCAATTCTGTCTCTTTCCACAGTGCACATACTGCTCTGCTTTTTCTATCTTTCACATCTCTCCATCACATATTTGTTCACTGAAGTGATGGTCACAGCCTGTACCACAAGGCACAGCAACCTGGCTCCAAGCCTTTTCTTTCTCGTTCTACTTTAGGCGCCACCATTTTAACATTGCATACTGACATTTCTATCTTTTGAGACAGTATTTGCCAAGAAGTATCTTGTCTTATATCTGTATGGCTGCTCCTTCTTTCTTTTAGATATCAATCCCCAAAATGGATTTCCACCTACCTGTTTCCATCCCCAGTGTGCTCTTAAATGGATCATGGATTTCTTGTTGACAGTGTGTTGTTGGATCTTGGTGTATGTCTGTTCAGAGTCCAGTTTAATCCATCTGATTTAAATACTGATTAATAGATGAAGATCTACTGTGGCCACATTGCTCATTGTTTCTATATTGCAGTTATTGTAACCTTTGCCCATCTTGCAAAGCACAGCTATGTCGTATTATAAGCATTGTAGTGGTTTGCATTGGTTCTGTTTATAAGCTGGATGTCTGTTGTAGACTTGGTCTGTTGTGTTCATCTTGAGGTTTGTACATAATCATTTTTATTTTATTTTATTTGTGTGTGTGTGTGTGTGTGTGTGTGTGTGTGTGTGTGTGTGTAGATACAAATGTGCCACAGTATGTGGGTGGGGGTCAGAGAACAACTTCTGAGAGTTAGTTCTCTTCTTCTACCATGTAGGTCCCAAAGACTGAACTTGAATTGTCAGACTTGGCAGCGTGCATTTTAATATGCGGAGCCATCTTATCAGTCCCACAAACATCTGTTTCAAGTTCATATCAGTTTAATCCAGCTACCTACAAAACACTACTCTTTGGTCCTTTACCCTTGTATCTCTTTATGTTCTCGTAATACCATGTCAGCTCTTTTTATATTGTGCATCTGTGGATATGTTTGCATGCTTCATTATGAATACTAGGATTAGAAATCAGGTTACTCTATCATTACAGCCTTAAAGTGTTCTGAACTCATCTGTGTGGTCAGTTACTTTACCCCGTGAGACCTATGTTGTCACAAACTTTTACATTGCTCTTTAGCATAGTGTAGCTTCAGAGTGGCGATCAGCCATACCACTGCTTATAAAGTGACTGTAATGGTGATGAACTCACTCAGTTGTGATCTTGCAAGGATTTTTCCTCTTTAAAACTTTTTAGGTTTATTTGTTTTATGTGTATCAGTGTCTTTTTTTTTCTGTATGTGTGTATTTGCACTACAGAGTTTGTGTATTTGCATGTCTGATTCCTGCAGAGTTCAGAAGAAAGTATTGGATGCCCCTGGAACTGGGGTTACAGTTGTTGTCGGCTACTACATCAGCTCTGGAAACCAAATCTGAGTCCTCTGCAAGAGAAGCAAGGGATTTTAATCATTGAGCTATTTCTCCAGACCAATTGTTCCCTTTTCATGAATTATTTTAAGTGAATAATGTTTCTGGAGATAGGCAGGCTTACCCTTCTCCCAGTACTTTAACTCTATAGTCCCTGCCTTTCCTTGGCTGCAAGGTTTCCAATGAGAAATTAGCTGATAGTCTTCTGAGGGTCCACTGATACGTCAATAATCATGTTTCTCTTTGAAAATACTCTCTTTCCTTAATTTGTCACAATTTGAGTATAGAATGTCTAGATAGAGGTTTCTTTTGGTTGTTGCTATTTCAAGACTCTTGGATTTGATAAATTTAAATGCCCACTTCCTCCTCAAGATTTGAGGTATTTAGAATTACTATTTATTTCAATAAGATTTCATTAACTTCCTCTTAGTATAAATATATATGTATGTACACACAGAGATGTGTATGTGCGTGTGTGTAGAGGTCAGAGATCGACATTGGTGTCTTTTTCAATTACTTTCCATCTTAATTACATCATTAGATTTTATTTTATTTTCACATGTATGGGTGTTTTGCCTGCTTGTATGTTTGTGTACTACATATACTCAATGCCCACAGAGTTCAGAAGAGGGCATTTGATCCCCTAGAACTGAAGTTACAGATAGTTGTAGGCCACTACATGGCTTCTGGGGACTGAACCAGGTTCTCTGAAATGGTAGCCAGTGTTTTTACCCCTGAGCCATGTCTCTAGTCCTCTACCTTAGCTCTTGTGGGACAGGGTCTTTCACTGACTTTGGAGTACACTGATTTAGGTAGACTGCCCAACCAGTAAACTGCAGGGATCCTCTGTCTTTTTTTTTTTTCAGTAAATACAGACAGATACCTTCTGCCATGCCCAGTTTTTATGTGGGTTCTTGAAGTTCAAACTTAGAATTGTATGCAGAGCGGGTGCTTTGATGACTGGGCCAACTTTCTTTTTTGTGTCTCCTTTTGGAATCCACTAATGTGTATATTATATGGCTAAAATGACCCATTAGTCCTATAGGGTTTCTGTACTTTTTCAATGTCTTTTTCTGCCTCAATAAATTTCTACTTTAAAACTATCTGTCTTTTATATTTCAGATTTCTTTATTTTGCATATTTAAGACAGTGCTTGGAGTTCTCTATTGGATTTTTCTTTTTTTGTTCAAGTTGTTCTCTCTCTCTCTCTCTCTCACATTTTTTCATTTTCTTCATTGCACTTTTTAGCTCCAGAATTTCTGTTGGATTCTTCTTCTCATTTGTACTTTTTTGTTAAAGTTCTCACTTTGTCCATACTTTATTGATTTCCTTGAACTTGAAAGTACACGTTGCATGCTGGATTTGGTGAGGGAGGGCTTTTTACTGTTGAGGGGTGTGAGGGTGCAATAGTGGGTGCACCCTGGAGCCATCGGCTCCAACTCTGGGGAGGCAAAGACTCAGGCAACTCTGTTCAACTCTGCTCAGGTAAACTCTTGTGAAGAGCATGGTGTCCATGCCAGCCAAAGCTGTGGACATCTGCTGTAGAAGTCAGGGCTCCTGGGACATTGCTATTCTCCGTATCACTTTCAAAGAGCAACCATGGTCACCAGAGTCACTCTTTAGGCACTCTGGTCTTGCTCAGGGAGCACACAGCAGCATGACATCTAGGTAGATCTACTGGTGGATGTCAGCAGCAGCTAGAGTCAAATTTGTAGTAGCTGCAAGGATTCTACTGGTAAAAACTTCTGGAGTTTTCTTGACCTCCTTTACCTCAAGGGGCTAAGTACATAGCTGTGCTGGCTGGGAGACTAGGGCAACACAGTAGAACCCTCTCTATATTTTTTATGCAGTCACTGAAAATGTGGTGTGTTCTGTGGGCTGGTGATGATGTTCTTTACTAACCATGAACTCAGCAGGAGTGGCGGCTACTGTTTAATTGGAGTGTCTGGGGAATACGTGTTAGGACCTTCTGGCCCACCATCATCTCCTTGACCTACATCTTCTGAACCAGTCTCATTAAATTTGTTTTTGCATGCTCATATATCCAGAGAAGGCACAGTGTGGGATCATGAGACCAATATTCTCCTGCTATTTGGAAGTGTGTGAGTGTGTCCAGGGAAGGATGGTGTGGCTGAAGTGGCAAAACAAAGAGAAGAACTCTGCTCTGTAGTGGGGACTCCATGGGTCCTGGACTCAGTGATTATTTGTCACCCAACTTTCAGCACTAGAGTGGCTCTTGTTATCACCTCTTGAAAAACTCCAGGACAAATATCTGGACACAGCTAGCTTCTGACCAATGGTGCAGAGTGAATGAGTATGACCTTTGGAACCTGAAACCATACTTTTTAATTATTAAACACTTATTTATTAATAACTATATTCACTTATAACAAATACACTTAACTACTATTCCTATAAATTCCTACAACCCCTATGAATGCCTACAACCCCTAAGACCTAACCATTAAACCTATTGATAACTATTACAACTATTTTCATAACCTTTTAGAAGGATACAGTCTCTGGGGCAGGTCCTCAGTTGTCAGGAACAGTCTCTGTAGTAGACCCTTTAATACGCTTAGCAGTCTTTCTTCTGGAATATCTCAGGCGTAGATCCGTCAGGGTAAATTGGCTATGGCGGTTTCACCTTAAATAAGGTTTGAGGCTTTCTTCTCTCTGGGAGACCTCAGCCATCTGTAGGCCAACTTATTTCCTTCGTATCAGCAACTCTGCTGTTCTGCCTCAGTCTTTAAAGCTGGCCACAGTTTCGTCCAGGCCACTATTTGGACAGGTCAAACCCTTCTAGGCAAAAGCTGAGCCACAGGGTTTAGTCCTTGGCCTTTTACTATCTTGCTGAGGCTTTCTCTGCTCACCAGCTTTCTTCTGCTTCAGGGAGATCTGGCCATCAGTCCACCAGCACTTTCTCCATCAGAGGATACAAACTACTCATTGTCCTTTCTAGCATGCGGACTCGCTAGCATCAGAGCTCTCTAGCATGCGGCTCTCTAGCGTGGGGCCCCTAGCACGCCACTCTCCTGGAGTCATCCACTTGTCCTTAAATAGGATCACTCCTTGTTCCACCTGCTTCAGCTTAATTTGGGCTCTGCCCACTTAGCAGTTGAAAACAATGCCAGGTCATAAAGTCTTTCCTTGTTTCATCTGGCTTCCACCTTGTTTTTAGTCCATAGGCTCCCCTTGTTTCACATGATTTTCACATGACCTCATCCTTGTTTTAGTCCACAAGCTAATAAGCTAATTGCTCATAGCCAAGTTGATCTTCATGTCCCGGATTAAGAGACTGTATCAGAAACCTATATATTTACTAAATCTAATTTATATTAATCTAACTCCCTACAGGAACCCTGTGTGATGCTCCCCATGGACCAGTAATAGCTTTGGATGCTCCTCATTGCACTGCATATCAGAGAAAGGCTAAGCTCCACACTTTGGACCTTCCCTCTTGGAGACCAAGAGGCTTCTGTGTCTGTGATCTGCTCAAGTGAGGAGGGAGGCATCTTGGAGCACAGTGACATCATTATCTTCCAAACAGCACATGGCCACCCCTCCACTATCAAACAGGCCTGATGAAGTAGGCCAAGCATGGAGTAGAGTCTAATGAATGACCTTGGCCTCACCACCACACAGGAGTGCTTATGAGCCAATGCCTTGTTGATCCAGCTACATCCTCCACACTGGTTCTTTAACTTCACTTGATGGCAAGCATACCTCCCCACCAGAGCATGCATGCCCCCCTTAACCAGGTCCTGCCTGGTAGAGTTCCTCCATGGAGGCATCTTTCTTCAATGCCAACTGTTCTCAGCTGCCTCTTAACTAGGCTCTGTGCTCCCATCTGTGATCCTCAGTCGAGTCCTCAAGGGCTCACCCACAGGCATGCAGGGCCAACTGTTCATCACAGGAGGTACTTGCCTTGGAGTTGTTCTCTCTGTTAGAGGAGATTTTTCCCCAGGACTGCTTTGTGTCAGCACTTTCATAGTCAGCTTCCAAGGCATAAGGATTAAACTGGATCTCTTCCTGAAGATGGAACCTGGGCAGGCTTTCTCTCCAGGCATCTCTGTCTCAAAGGTCGAATGTAGCCTTCAATCCTTTCTTGTTGGTACCCCATGGGGAGGGACTGTTAGCAGGGCATCTGTTCAAGCTGAAGTCATTGCACCTCCCCCCAACTCCCTTTCCTGTATGAATAAGAAGCCAAGCCAGTTCAATGCCTAAGAGTGTGAGGACCAGTATTCTGGGAAGACCTAAGAGTTTGGCATGACAGTCACCTAGTGAGCTCCCATGAGTAGAGTTGTGTACACTGCTGTTAGTTCCAGATGCCAGCAATCTAAGTTTATGAATTAAAGTAGACCAGGAGGCTCATAACTCCTTTATGGTCCCCAACTTGTCATCTCTTTTCCTGGGTGACTCTTCCTTTCTTCCTTTGATAGGGACTAAAAGAGATTGGGCCATTTTGAAAGGTGTAGAGATAGTGCCAGGGGTCCTGCAATCTATCAGTCCATTGGGCCCAAACTGCCAGGGCCAAGCAAGGCCTAAGGTGAAGGACTAGTGGACATTGTCTCTGAGCCAGGAAGAGACATTTGGCAGATTCAAATCTAGGACACTCTAGGCCCAGATGAGGTATCATGGGCTGGGTGGGGCTGTGGAGGACACATACAAAACCCTAGGAGCTGTGGATACAATCAAGTTGGAAATAAGATCTTTGCAAGATACGACTGAAGGTGCCTAAAATGAGGTTGTTTAAAATGCAGTACGTGTTCACTTAAAAAAGAGAAGAGGGAAGATTGAGTATGGTGGTGCATGACTTTATACCCAGCACTTGGGAGGCAGAGGCAGGCAGATCTCTGTGAGTTTGAGGCCAGCCTGGTCTACAGAGTGAGTTCCAGGACAAGCAGGGCTGTTACACAGAGAAACCCTGTCTACAAAAACCTAAAAACAAAAAAAAAACCCCTGTGAATATAAAAAAGAGAAGAGGGTTGGGAGAGATGGATCAATGGTTAAGAGCATATACTGCTCTTGCAGGAAATATTAATTCAATTCCCCATACCTATGTGAGGTGACTTACAACCATCTGTAACTCCAGCTCCAGGGGGATCTGATACTGCTGGCCTCCGTGTGTGTGTGTGTGTGTCTGTGTGTGTGTGTGTGTGTGTGTGTGTATGTGTGTGACAATTAAAAACAAATCTTTAAAAACAAAAAAAAAAGAGGAGGAAAAGACAGACACAGATATTAGAAAAAGGACATGTGGACACAAGGAGAGTCAAGTGATGGGATCATAAGACAAAGTTGGCTGAAGCCACCATAGCTGGAAGAGGCAGGAAGGGCTTTCTTCTTGAGACTCTGGAGGGAACACACTCTACTGATGCCTAGATGTGACTATCCCTGAACATAAGAGAATACCTTCATGTCATCTAAGCTGCCCAGGCTGTGGTCACTGCATTCCAGGAACCTCTGCAAATTCAGGCATAGGAGTAGGAGGATGCTGAAAGGGAAGAGAGTCTAAGAGGACATGTGGCCTTGCCTGCTTTTCTGCCATTGACTGAATGAGTGAGCTTAGCTATGCTGGGTTGCATGAGGGGCTTTCACTGGGTTGTATGAGGGGTGTGTGGTTTAAGGTTACTTGCTGTCAGGGTATTTTGTTATTGTTGTCACAGCAACAGAAATGAAACTAGGGAAAATTTCACAGGCCCATGCTCCCAGGGACAGTGGCTTCCATCATAGGGCTCACTGAATCTTGTGTTCTGTCATCTGCTTCAGGGTTGAAGCACTTCCTTCTGTATTAGCTAGCATTAGCTTTTGACCTACGTGGTAGTTGCAATGAGAATGTCCCGCAAAGGCTCATATAGTTGAATGCTTGGTCACTAGTTAGTGGAATTGTATGGGAAGGATTAGGAGGTGTGGCCTTGGTGGAGGACGTGTATTGCTGGGGATAGGCTAAAGGTTTCAAAAGCACACGCCAGACCCACTAGTCTCTCTGTCTCTGTCTCTGTCTGTGTGTCTGTCTGTTTCTGCCTGATGACTGTAAATTGAGGTGTAACCTCTTAGCTACTGATCCAGCACCATACCTGCCTGCCATCTGCTCTCTACCACGATGGTCATGGACCAGCTCTCTGAAACTGTAAGCAAGCCAGCCCCCAATTAAATGTCTTCCCTATAAGTTGCCTTGGTCATGGTGTCTCCTCACAACAATAGAACAATAACTAAGACACCTACTCATACCCTTTCTGGGAGCAGTCAGCCAAGTAGGTTCTTGGTGATTCTTGGCCTCAAGAGAAGAATCAGCCTGAGGTTTCAGATCCTTCTGTCTGTATAAAAGGAAGGAAGGAAGGAACAAAGGAAGGAAGGAAGGAAGGAAGGAAGGAAGGAAGGAAGGAAGGAAGGGTAAAACTGAGCCCAGAGTGAATTTAAAGTGATAAAGAGGAAGAGTTTAGGAAAGGCAAATGGTGAGGAGTTTGGAGTCTCCATAGCATAGTTTTGTGCCCTGCTCTTTGGTAAATTGCCCTCAAGAGTCAGTGAGGACAGGGATGTGTAAATGGGATACACAGGGGATTCAGGATTCAGGGATAGGTTGCTATGGATCCCAAAGATCCACACTGTAGGAGGTCAGGGCCACCTTAGCACAAGGTCGGAAGATTCACAGAGAAGATGAGGGACAAAATGGCAGGAGTAAAAATGACTACAAATGACCTAAATTATGAAGAAGTGTAGACCTCTGTTCAGATACAGAATCCTAGGACAAAGCTTGACAATAGTGAAGCTCAGTGTGAACCGGCATCAGCAGACTGTCTGAGGCAGGAAGTGCCAGCTCGAGCCTTGGGAGACATGAGCCCGTTATGGGCCCTGCCTGTGTCCAGTGCTTGATGAGGGAACAGCATGTGCTCCATTTCTGTTTCCATTTCAGGGACTTGCTTAGCTCAGTAAGAGATTCCTGGGCCAGCACCCCCAAGGGTGAGCGGCCCCTCTCAGAACTACAGGTCTTGCTGCTAGGCTCCATTAGTTACTCATCTTGAAACAGGCCTCTTGGGTTATGCAACCCCAGTTAATCCCATCTGGAAGTTGCTTCGTTCTGTTTACCCGTCTCCAACAGACATAAACACCCTGAAGAGTGTTTCCCAGAGACAACCCCTCATCTCAGAGTAGCCCGGCTCTCCTTTGTCCTCTTTCTGAGACATTATGGATGAACTGTCCAGGTTGTGGCTGCTTTCCCTGCAGCCAGCAATGAGTTTGCCTTTGTTTGAGGAATAGGTCATTTTGCTGGGCCCTCTGGGCCACCAGCAGTTGGTGATCATTTCATCAGAGAGATTAATTTGACTTGAAGAAAAATAATTTGCTTGAATGTTCCCACCCAGGAAGGGAAGGGCAATGAACAAGGAAGGTCACCTTGAACTGCATGCTCCCTGTGCATCATAGCAATCAGCAATTAGGACAACATCGAAGAGGACACATGCTGGTCCCTGGCTCTGTCATTTGATACCCTGGTGGCATAAAGTCAGGCCTTATCACGACTTTGGGTAACTCTTGCTGTTAATGACAATAGGGTCATCCTACCTTCTAGAGTTTCTCAAATTGCCTTTAATTATGCAGTTTAGATTTATTTTTAAAAATTACAAAGGTAGTTCCAAATTCTACACACTGTTTCTGCTATTATCATTTGTTTGTTTGTTTGTTTTTGAGACAGGATCTCATTCTGCATTCTATATTGTCCTCAACTCATGGCAATCTTCTTGCCTCACTACACAATCTTGGGGTTCACGGTATGATCAAATATCCTGCAACAAAACTTCTTGTTTTTGATGACTTTGACAGCTTGGGGGTTGCCAGCCAGGTAATTTGTATGTAGATTTTTGCCTCAGTGGCTATTTGTGTTTTCTCACTGTTGGTCTGGCAATGTAGGCTACACAAGGCCCCAGAACTCAAGAAGAACCCTTGTGTTACAGGGCCATACTGTCGTCAGCTCAGGGTGGTTTATATTGGCCTGGGTCACACCAAGGAGGTGCTCAGCTTCCTCCAGAACAGACAAGACTCTCTTATTCTGCTCTTGTGTTCACTCAACAATGAGGAGGAAGTCTCCAATGACAGCCACACCCAGCAGTGGGGAGTTCCAGGCACTTCTGCTGCAGAGATGAAATGTTTCAGCATGGGAAACCTACTTCTACATCCATTTGTTTGGACCATCATTTGTTTTGTAGGGTGTGACCTCTTGGAGATTTACCTACATTGAGGATTATCTATGCCAATCAAATTGTCCCAGCTCTGGCTTTCCTGGATCTTTCTGTTGGTGTCTAGGTCCCCTTGCTTACACTCATCATTTTTGTTTTGAGCAATTCCTTACTTCTCTGTAGGATGTCTCTGAGTTGGGCTTCCTATCTCCTGCTGCAGTACTATGAGGGGGCTGCTTCTTTCCAGAGCCTAACTCAGGCAACTGAGGTGGAGATGACAACAGTGCTAGGCAGTGGCGCTCAATATTGCTGATATGTCGTCTTTAGGCTTTCTTGGGTGGAAGAGCTTGGGAACATGTGTGTGCCTCTGCGTCTATGAGCGTTCCCACACAGAGCCATCTGCACCTGTTCTGAGATGTGTCCAGGTCCTCCTGACTTCTGCAGCTTTGATCGTGTTTCTTGAATTATCCTGGCCTCATCTTGCATTGTTCTTTAACTCACGCTCATATTGAGGAGCTCAGCCCAGCCATCACCGTTCTTTGTATTTGTTTATTGCTACCTCATATGTGTGGTCAGTGGCTTCAGAATTCCCAGGTCACACTGCAGTGGAAAACAACTTGAGCATTTCTGCTTTTAGATTTAAATAAAAGGGAAGTGATGATAAAATGAAGAGAGATTCTTCTGGGAATTTCGTAGGAAGCTGTGGCAGGGTTATTCTCTTTACTAGACACTCTAAATTACAATAAAGAAAGAAGAAAATGGCAAAGTATCTGCTGTCCTGTAAAGTTTCCCAAACAGCCTGTTTATCTCTGAGACAATGGAGCCATAGTTGAACAGTGCAGAGGTGGGAGGGCTGAGTCATGGGGAGTGCCTGGGCACAGAAAGACTCCAAGGTCACTGCTGGATGTGAGGCAGCATCTGGCTCCTACCTACACTGGCATTCTTCACTGTCATTCAGTGCTGGAAGGTGCTAAGAACTGCTGCAAACTGTGACAAAATTGAAGTTAGGTTTTTCCCCCAGTAGGCTCCTGACCCTGACTATGCCCCGCCCCATCCCTGATCTCCCTGCCCACAAGACCTCTTCCTTTTGAGAACTGCTTTTGCAGCCTGTGGTCCTTCCTCCCGCAGCCTCTTCTCTCACTTACTCCAAAGTCTGTTTCCTCTTATTTCCCCGAGGTCCCCTTGAAATCAACTCTCTCTCTACTGCCCAAATTGGCAGAGACAGAAAGAAAACGTGTTTTTCTTCCTCGATTGAATTGCAACTTCTTCAGAGGCTGTCCCTCAACCTATGTTCCCCTGTGTCTAGTTGGGTTTCAGCGGGAGCCTTCATGGGGGGGTTGTGGGGAGGTTGAAGTGGATGAAGGTTACATTGCTCAGTGTACTGGGAAGGGCCTTACTGTCAGAGCAGGTCAGGGCTTGCTGGATTCACATCCCTGAACTCAGGATGGGACAAGAAGTTCTGATATTCAAGGAATATCAACAAATCCATATGTACTTTCTTAGTGGAATATTCTAGAAGTCCATGCAGAGTTCAAAACTTGTAGCTTCAAGATCCATCCACCCTGAATTTGTAAAGAAAGGTAGAAAGCAGCTCTCCTATGGAATACTTAAATAAGCAGAAGGGAAATTGGGCCAGGTGTGTCCAAAGTTGAACATTAGCATCACAGTATGCACACAGGGGCCAAAAGCCTACACTGTGTATTGATATGGTAAGTGCGCGGGAGCCCAGTGTGTGCGTGGTGTGGCAACAGGAGCTGAGAATGAGCACTGTGCCGTAACATGATGCACATACAAATAGCTAGACATGTGCACTGTGGACCAATACACTGCAGCCATGAAAAAGAATATGATGGAAAATAAGTTGAAGCCCCACATTGAGTAGATTCCTCATGTGCAGAGAAGGAAGGGAGTCTTGAATCAACAGGAAAGAATGTACAATTCCTAAGGTGTGGGGCAAGTAGAGAGAAGGGCCACAAGTAACTGGGGTGCACCTATTATGCCAGTAGCCCTGATGGATTTCTCAGGAATCTGGCAACCTGAGATCTGTAAAATTTCTACAGGAAAGTAAAAAATGACTCCTGCTATTATCCAGGAATGCTAGAGGGTTAGCGCTTCACACACAACTCTCCTAGAGGCTTTCCAAGTCCTCTCCAGCAGTGGTAAGAAAGAGGCTGCTGCAGGTGGGCACAGCCTGAGCAGCAGCCTGGGCTCCTTTCTAACACTGTGGGCTGGAATGTCAGAGCTGTGCATTCTGGGTAGCCTCCTGAGTGTGTGGTGGGATCTGTTGTGTTAAGTTACAAGTCCATAACAGCACAAAGTTAGCTGGTCCAGCCTTCTGGTGGCTCATACATGCAGAATTGTCTAGAACCACACATGCCTTTCTGGCATCCCAGATTCAGGACCCTGCACATTGGCAGGTTTCTGTTCATTGTCTTTATGGTTGCTATCTTCTCTTTCTCCAAACACCCCGTCTTTGTACTGGAGAATATCTTGCTTAGTGGTTCTCAGCAGTCAGTTCAAGGGAAGGTATCTTTCCTCTTCAAGACATTATTTCCTCATTTGCTGCCACCATTCTGCTGACTGTAAGTCATCTTCTCCCAGGCTACTTGCGGGAGGTGGGGGTGGTGGTGGCGGCAGGCCAACATCTGAGAATGAAGGAATGGCCAGCTGGTTTCTTCAATGCCCAATGCCTTTCCCTGCCCATCTTGCCTTGTCTCACCCAGTGACCTGTGAGTGAGACAGTTTGAGTTTGGTCTGCCTCCTGTGGAGATCAGTTATCTATTCTGTAAGTCGAGTTATAGATAGGTGGTATTTCATCAGTCTCTGCACTGAGCCCACCTAACTGAAGCCATTGGTCTGGTAGGGTCTCAATTTGGTCAGGACTGACTGCTAGGAAGCTGAGGTTATAGTTGAGGTTATATGGCCACCAGCCACATCTCACGTAGCTAAGTTTTGGTGGCCCTCTTAGCCCACAGTCAGTTGGATTGGATTAGAGGCCAAGAAAGAGAATCTTCTGGAGGACCCAGCTCCGGGGGATAGAGTCCTGGGAGGGATCAAGGAGGTACAGATCACAAGAAGGGGCTTGAATATCTCTGTATTGTTTGAGGACAAGATCAGCTCAAATGAAGCAATTATGAGGGGAGAGAATGATAAAGATGAAATTCACTCCAACCTCTGTTATTTGCTGTGGTTTTCAAAGACTTTCCCTTCAACTCCTGCCAGGGTCCAGCAACAGATGGGGAGATACAACCATGGCAAGCTCATTATCCATGGATCAGGGCTCTAGAAGCATAGAGGCTCATGGGATACTTCTGTAAGGAAGGGGCTTATTTTAAAGAATTACCATAGATGGCAAGGGAAAGGTCTTTAAGTTCCTTCTTGTGACCTGTGTCTTCTCTGACTCCCTGCCTAAGGTTTCCTCTCTGGGGCTATGTCCTCTTGGAGGGTTCTCTTTCCCAGCAATGGACCTGCCCCTGTGTGACCTTGGCCAGGAGGCCACACAGACTTGGCTAAGCAAGACTCCTCAGGGCAAGCTGGAAACTTGAGGCACCAGTGATATTTGCAGTCCATAGAAGAATCTCTTCTGGAAACTTCACGTTGGACCTTTAAACTTTTGGATGATTGGTTGAGACCCACCCACATGAGAAAGGTTATGACCTCAAAGTCAACTAGAGAGGCTGCCCATGCCTGCAAAAGGCTGTCACAGTGTTTTATTCAACAGGTGGTTATAGGAATCCAGCCAAGCTGACCTTTGTACTCAGGGAGGGTGAGGAAACCAATTCCCAAGAGGGAAAAGTCAATTTCTAAAAGTGATACAGATTTGAGTGAGGGAATAATAGACACAGACTTGCTTTGGCTCCCCATTTCTCAGATATGTGGTCCTGGGATGACCATCAGGATTTAGGCTCTAACTTCTGTGTCTCTCCTTTAACCTCATCTTTTCTCTGGTGTACCCATCCTAACTCATGGCTTTGCATGGCATCCTCCCCTCTTACTGCATTTAGGAGCTCAGTGGACATCTCCCACTGTGTTAGTACTGATATGTAACTTCCATTCCCATGAATCCTTCGGCCCAGGTGTTTGGGTCAAAGTGAAGGGCTCTCTTCTTAGACATCACATTCAATGGATTCCCAGGACTCAACATTTCAAATGTGTCCACATCTGAACTTGTCTAGGTATCTGTGATGTCTAGCTGCTGGCCTCCTATCAGGGTGCTGAGGTGATTCCTTGAAATGACTCTGAGCTCTCACCTTGCCCTGCTCCTAAGGTTTTCTCCACCATTCTTTTTTTTTAATGTTTATTTATTACTTCAGGTTACATCTCCATCACAGTGCCTTCTTTCTACCCCTCCCAGTCCTACCCTCCCACCCTCTCCCCTCTCTCCCTCCTATCCTACTCCTCTGGATTGGGGTGTCCCTACATATCACTACCCCCTCAGTTCAGCAGTCATATGAGGGCTAAGAGCTTCCTCATGTACTGGGGGCCTACATGGCAGCACCACTAGAGCAAAGTGTCCTACTAACAGGTAACAAAGCCTATGTTCCTGTTCCTTTTGGTGTGTTGGTTGTAGGATAGTTATCCTGTACTATATGGCTAAAATCCAATTATAAGTTAATAGATGCCATGTGCCTCTTTCTGAGTCTGGGTTAGCTCACTCAGGATGAGCTTTTCTAGTTCCATCCATTTGTCCGAAAATTGCATGATTTCCTTGTTTCTGATAGTTGAGTAGTATTCCATTGTCTAAATATATCACAGTTTTTTTGTCCATTCATTGGCTGAGGGGCATCTGGGTTGTTTCTAGTTTCTAGCTATTACAAATAAGGCTGCTATGGATATAGATGAGGATATGTCTTTGTGGTTTGGTGAGGAATCATTTGAATGCATACCCAGAAGTGATATGGCTGGGTCTTGAAGTAGAGTTATTCCAAGTTTTCTAAGATATCGCCAGTCTAATTTCCATAGTGGTTGTACAATTTTGCACTCCCACCAGCAATGGAGGAACATTCCCCTTTCTCCACAACCTTGCCAGTAGATCAAAGACCTTAACATAAAGCCCAACACACTAAATGAAATAGAAGAGAAAGTGGGGAAAAACCTCAAACTGATTGGCACAGGTGACAACTTCCTGAACAGAACACCGATAGCTCAGGCTCTAAGACCAACAATCAATAAATGGGACCTCGTGAAACTGAAAAGCTTCTGTAAGGCAAAGGACACTGTCACTCAAACAAAATGGCAACCTACAGATTGGGAAAAGATCCTTTACCAACCCCAAATCTGACAGAGGGCTAATATCCAAAATTTATAAAGAACTGAAGAAATTAAATGCCAAGAAACAAAATAATCCAATCAAAAAAATGGGGAACAGAGCTAAACTGAGAATTCACAAAGAAGGAATCCCTAATGGCTGAAAGACACTTGAAGAAGTGCTCAGCATCCTTAATCATCAGAAAAATGTAACTCAAGACAACTCTGAGATTCCATCTCACACCTGTCAGAATGGGTAAGATCAAACTCTCCACCATTCTTATCAAACCTTTAAGGAGCCCTGCTTCTCCTGGTGAAGGTCAGCTCCTCTTCAGTAGATGAGAGGTTCTAGACAACCAGTTCTACCTCTCTGTCTTGTCTCTGTCCTCTCTTACTCACACTGGTTCATTCTTCCAATGACATTTTCTACTACTCAGTCCACCAGGCCTATCCTGAACCTGGGGCCTCAGAACCCCTTACTGAGGTTATAGCTATCAGTCCCCTTCAGCTCAAGGTACAAGTGGCCACTGGGTAGGAAGCTTTGTGTCACTCACTGTCACTTGTTCCTTTTTGCAGCTCCTCACTGTCTTGTGATTACCAGGAGAACTTGCAGCCAGCTGCACAGAAGGACAACCCAGCCTGAGCTCCCTTCCACACCTTTCTTTAGAGGCCATCAAGGATGGACCTGTCTTGCAGGTTCCTGGAGAGCCTCACCAGCAAGCACGTCTTTATTTGACCTGACTCTCAGTACAAAAAGCCCTTTCTCTGGTGGCGTTTGTTAAAAACAATTGGAAGAAATTGACTTTCTATCTGCCAGACACAGTGGATAAGCCCTGAGACAAATACCAGGTTAACCAGAAAGTCCAATAGGAACACATGGGGAACCAGATTGTCACTGGAGTTTAGAAAGGTTCTGGGGAGTCTTGGGAATCCAGAATGCTAGCTACATGTAGTGCTTGGTGAGAGTTCTTAGGAAAGGGCTTAAGAACTTCAGTCTTTCAGCCCCAGCTGGCTTGGAGGCTGTACACATGTTGGAAGTAAAGGCAAAGGCAGAGCTGGACATCTGGAAGGCACAGCACAGCATATAGATAGCTGCTGAGCAGAGTTGAGGAGGTCTTGGTCTCCACCAGTCAGCAGCTGACTGAGAACCAATCAGGCAGAGACTTTAGAGATCAAACGTGTCCATGAATACAAACTTCACACACGAAGTTTTAAAAAGTTGTCCAGCAACGACAAGAACAAAAGCAGAAAGCAGCACAGCCTGGGAGAAGAGAGGTTCTGCTCTCCAGTTGTCACGTGTTATTTAGTGTCCAGTTTTCAAGAAAGATTATAGGAGACATGAGAAACCACAGGAAATTGTGATTCATATGCGGGGAAAGTAGCTGCCAGCCAAAGACCTCAAATCACCGATTTCAAGTATCTTCAAAGAATAAAGGAAAATTATGTATAAAAACTTAAAAAAAAACCTACAAGTGCCTCATCTCCCCAAATAGAGAATCTGAAAGAGGGTCTAGAAACTGTGCTTTTAGAATTGTAGAGTTGAAAATACAATGCCAGATGTGGAAAGTTCTTCAGAAGGATTCTACAGCAGACTTGAAATGGCAGAGGAGGGTCAGTAAGCTAGAAGGTGGGTAGGTGGAGTTTTCCAGTCTAGAAAACTAAAAAACAATAACAAAAACTGGATAGAGGTTCAGGGGTGTGTGGTGTGCTGCCAAGCATAAGAGGAGTCCCAGGAAGGGAGGAGAGAAAGGACTGGAAAGAAGGTTCACATGTGCACACACTTGGACCTCAGAGGACAACTTGGCAGATTCAGTCCTTTCCTTCTACCATTAAGTGGGTTCTTGGAATTGAACCCAGGTTGCCAGGCTTGTACAGCAAACACCTTTATCCACTGAGTCATCTCACTAAATCCAGGAAGGAAGTTTTCAAATGGTTGTCAAAACTTCCACAAATATGCTGGATAAAACAAAACAGAGCATACAGAACCAGGAAGCTCAGTGTGTTCTGAGTCAGACAAATGTAAAGGGATCAACACACCACTCATATCATCCTAAAAAAATCCTGAAAGTCAAAGGTGAACAGGGACCATCAGGGGAGAGGAGACCTGTGAGTCAACAAGACCTGCAATGGGGCTGTGGGCTTCCTAAAGCTGTGGGTTGAGATAGTAAAGCCTTGCAAGAACAGAACCATCAACTGAGCTTCTATCCCCAGCAAAACTAACCCTCAGAAATGAAGGAGAAATTTGGACATCCTGAAATAAAGAAACCGAAGGACACCCATTGCCACCAAACTAGAATGAGTTCTTCAGGCTGGAATTGAAGGACATAGACAATGACTCAAATCATCAGGAGGAGGCAAGAAAGCCAGTGAAGGCAAACACTTGAGAAATTCTGGTTATGGACATTTTTGCTTGTATTTCTAACAGAGAGTTGGATATAGCAATAAGTATGAACTGTGTTGATAGGCAATCAATATAATAAGGTGTAATTTGTTTGAAAATAGTAGTCCACAAAGTATGTGTGTGGGGAGAGATAGCTCATCAGAGCAAATACTTTCTAATTGTGATAAAAATAAGCCAGTATTTTTCGAACACAGATGGGTATAAATTAAGATATTAATTGTAACCCTCGGGGAAGCACAGTAAGAAAATGACTTAAAACAACATATGGGGGAAATGGCAGGGAAATTACAAAGGTATGCTAGAAAATACCTATTTAGTACAAAAATGCAATAGTGAAGGCATGGAGTAGAAATGGCACATGACTGATAGAGAGCTAACAGCAGGTGTACAGTACATGCTGTCTGCAGAAGATGTGAGACACAAAGGAGCTGACTGGGAAGGGATAGATGAATTAAACTGTGCAGCCATAACCACAGGGGCTGGGCTACTTATAGAAAGTCAAACACTATAGACACTGAAGAAAGGTGTTTTGTAAAGCTAAGTGTTTCCACAGACTCTACTCTAGCTTTGATTATATTATTGTGATAAAAATATTCTGTCTCCCCTCCTCAAAAACCCCCCATAATGTAGAGGAGAAAGGGTTTATTTTAATTCACGATCCCAGGTTATAGTCCATTATAGTTATAGTTTCAGGGAAGTCAAGGTGGCAGGAACTTGGAGCAGCTAATCACATCGCATGCATACTCAAGACGAGAGAGAGAGAGAGAGAGAGAGAGAGAGAGAGAGAGAGAGAGAGAGCATCGATGCATCTTATTTGGGCTGATCGATTTCCCTACTATTATACAACCCGGAGGAAGCAATGCACATGTCTCCCACAATGAACGTAAGTAAGACAATCCCACATAGGCACACCTATAGGCCAACCTGATCTAGACATTCCCTCTTTGAGACTCTCTTTCCAAGTGATAGGACCCTGTCAGGTTGACAGTTAGAACTAACCATCACAGATGCCTCTGCACATACACAGCTATGCTGGCACACATGTGCCTTAGAAAGAGGGGCCATCTACAGAGGGAACAACAACAGAGAGAGTGACTGAAGGGAAGAAGAGAGGGGGCTCAACTATAACAGCAGGAGAACTGAATGCCCTGCTTTCATCAAGGGAGGAAGGGACTGAGCTGAGGCTCAGTGAGGACAGAGGCAGGTCCACTGCCACACAGGGGCATCAGGAGGATATTCCACTCACAGCAGGGCAGAAATATGTCATTTCCTCAGGGCACACCAACTGTTCTCCAGAACAAGACATGCATCAGGCCACAAAATAAACCTCGGCAAGTGAAAAGATTTGACTCACCACAAAATCATCTCCCCAGCCCCAGTGGAACACCATGAGAAATCAGTGCATCAGGAAATTGGGGCAGGGGGGATTCCCAGTTGTGTGGAAATGGAATGACATGTCCTCAAACACACAGTGACTCCAAGAAGAAATCACAAATAAAATCATAAAATGTTTTGATGTATATGAAAAGATTTGATGAGACAGGAGACAGTATGTCCGTCTTTTAGAGGTGCCTGGTGGGATTTGATGTGCAAAGGGAAATTTATTGTTGAGAAGCTTGTGTTAAAAAGAAGGAAGTTAAGTGGGGCTGCCAAGATGGCTAAGTGTGCAAGGGTACTTACCAGCAAGCTTGATGACATGAGTTCAAACCCCAGAACCCACATGACAGAAGGAGAAGAGAGAACTGACTCCTGCAGTGGTTCTCCAACCTCTTCCTGCATGCCTTCTTGGCATACAAATGCTCCTCTCCCTATCTGTACACAAAGCTAATGAAAATGTCATTCACGTTTTTTAAAAGAACAAAATTCTCAAAAAAAAAAAAAAAACTGTAGACTTCCTGTAGATGTTGTCTCAGTTAAGCTAAAGGAAGACAATAAGAAGACCAGAAGAAAATGAGAGAATAGAAAATGTAAGCGAAAAAAAGTGCGAGGAATCGCTCTAAATTGACAGACAGATTCAATGCCGTTTCTGTCAGATCTCCCTTCAATAAATAGACAAGACAATTATGAAATTTCTGTAAAGTTCAAGTGGTTCAGAAGAGGCAAATCAACACTGACGGGAAAGAAAGAACAGATCTGGGGGGACACAATTTCCACTCCCAGACTTACCATAGCCACAGTAACCAAGAACCATCGCCCTATACACTCTCCAAGGGGGTGACTTTTACAGCATGTAGCTTATATCTTGCAGAAGAGCTCAGGTTGGCATCTTCAAATGTCGACATTTGTCTTTGCAAATGGGAACAAACTTTTGAACTACTTGCGTGGTAGTGTCTCTGGAAAGCAGGTGTCTTGGCTCAAAGACACAAGGGTATTAAGGGACATAGCAAGGCCCCGCTTGTGGAGGAAGCTACAGTATGAGGATGCTACAAGGACATCCATGGAAACCCAAGGGAACCCAGGCACCATGAGTATCTTCGGTCTGTGAGAAAACAGTGACTCTATACAGGCAGGTGGACCTGCGCCTTTTGTAAACACCCGGGCTCCAGCTCAGCCTACAGGAGGCCTTTCTCACCACAGGGGTTTCCTCACCTTTATAGACCTGTATGGTATTGGCCAGGCAGATTCAGGGTTGAAATTATAGTCAGGAATCATGGCTGTGAAATATCTACGGCTCGACTCATTCATCTTGGTGGGAGACGGAGAACAGATTTCTCCCCTCCAAATTCTCAACGAAGGCTCCAAAAGACACAGGTAATAAATCTGATGCTCAAGGCTTGACAGCAGCAATTAAATCAGGGCCACTCCACTTGCATATGGTCCCCAGAAAGCACACCTGGTACCCCATGCCCCCTGTGCACAGTGGACACTGGCCTCCCCCATCATCAGAGGCTGGGTCTTTGGGCACCCAGCAGCCAGCGCAGCCCTTGTGCCTCCCTCATAAACACTGATGGATTGTTGCTGCCTGACTCTCTCCCTCAGCAGCTCAGGGCCCCCATGATGGGGGGAAGGAGGCAGCAGGAAGCTCTGTAGGCCCCCAGTGCCCAGCTGCAGCCAAGGAGACCAGCTCATTAGTGAACAATCACAGCTCCTGGCTTTTCAGAGTATGCTGGGAGATCGTTTCATTTATAGCTTGAAGAGATCTCCATCTTTTCCCATCGGATGAGAATGGGGCTCACAATTATCATGGGCTATTTTGCTGCAAAGGTTTTAGGCAGGTAGGGGGAAGAAGTCCTCTTGCAAGCATAAATTATCCTAAATTATTCTGTTTTATTCTCATGCCAAATATTTAATAAACAAAGCAATTTAAAAACCATTTAAAATGTTAATGAGGCAGAGCCTTGAAAATCAGCCCCAAGCTACTGCATGGTCCTGTTGTTGGCCAAAAGACGATGTCCAGCCCAGCTCCAATTTCAGAGTCATAAATAAGAGCAGGATTTCTAGGTCAAGGAGCTCCTTGGAACTTAACAATAAAATCAAGTTCTATACAAATATTACTGAGAGGTAAAAATGCCTTACTCACCCATACTTCCCCTTTGCCACATAGTCTTTGTCACATTAAGAATGATGTCTGTGGGCCCAGAGAGATCCCTCAGTGGTTAAGAGTACTTACTGTTCTTACAGAGAAACTGGGTTTGGTTCCTGGCACCCACACGGTGGCTCTAACATATAATTCTACTCCAGGGACTCCATGGCCCTCTTCTGACTTCTGCAGGCACCAGGCATGCATGTGGTACTCACACATACCTGTAGATAAGACATTCATACACATAATAAAAATCAATACATAAAAAAATGCTGTGTTACTTTAGTTGGTGGTAGTGGGTAGTGAGTACAGAGGCCTATATGATCTGCCTAGGTAGGGCCCATGACTAGGGTTCTCTTTGGTTCCAGAACACAGTATGCTAAGTTCACCTCTCTGTCTTCCAGCTCCAGGCAGAGCATACAGGCAATCCTCTCCATTTCTTCCCATTCTAATGCCTGTCAGGATGGGTTGGTCTGGCATAGTCCTCTGGTAATGACTCCAAGTATCAGGAAGTATGGTGAGGTCAGCCAGGGGCCAGACACTCTGCTCTTCAGGGAGGTAGATGTGGCTATGGTCTATACTCTGATGTGGTCAGAGGGGGGGGGGGGTCTCACTGTAAATTCCTTTTTCCTTTTGCATGTGGTATACCTGGTCAGCCCTTTCCCCAGCCCAGAATGCAGGAGATTTATTCTATGTGCCTGCATGCATGTCTGGTGCCTGCAAAGGTCAGAAGAGGGTATTGGATCCTGTGGAACTGGAGTTATAGATAGTAGTGAATAACCATGTGGGTGCTGGGAACTGAACCTGGGTCCTCTGGAAGAGCGGTAAGTGTTCTTAACCACTGAGCCATCTCTCCAGCCCCGAGTGCTATAGTTTAAATTTGTCTTTTAGTCACTGAGTTCATAGTGGCATTTGGAGGTGAGGCTTCTGGGGGTGATTAGAGTTTCTATCTGTCTGGGGGAGTCTTATGACACAGGCCTTTTCTGTTTTTTATACTGAATTACCTTGGAATGTTACTGAGGTACTCACTTGTACCCCAGGTGTGTGCCTCTTGCTCTTTACTCTGATAAGATGTGTGAGAGGATGAAGGGATCTTCCTGGGACAGGATGGGGGTCATTTTAGACATCTACTCTGAGGTCCCCATGCGTTCTTCCTAGAGCAGTGGTTCTCAGCCTGTGGGTTGCCACCCCCTTTCACAGGGACCACTTATGACCATTAGAGAACACAGACATTTTACATTACAGTTCATAGCAGTAGCAAAATTGTAGTTATGAAGTAGCAATGAAAATAATTTTATAGTTGGGGTCACCACAGTATGAGGAACTGTATTAAGGGGTTGCAGCATTAGGAAGGTTGAGAGCCACTGCTCTGGGAGATGCTTCAGCACCCACTCTTCCTGCTCCTCAGGCCGTGGGAACTCACCTCCACCTCTGACCTTTTAAGACAGTATGGAGGATGAGGGAAAAGTGTCCTCACACTGTCCCCTGGTAACACTCAGAAAGGTGTTATTGGAATAGCCTATTCTGAAAATGAGACAGCTGGTTGGAAAGGCAAAATGAAAGGACGTGGTTTGCTGGAATTCACTGGGAGAACATTTGTTGCCATGTATGAAGCCCTGGGTCCTAATCTTGGCACTGGCAGAACTATAAAAGAAAGAATGAGTAAGTAGAGAATAGAAAACAAAGTCTGGGGGACTGAAAGGGTTCAAACAATAAAGTGGAAAAATTACATCATAGGACTATAGAAATGGGAAAATAAAGCATGAATACATTATCTAACAACGGGCCTATTTTACATCTTAGATGCCCAATTATTATTCTTTTAATTTTATTTACTTTTATGTGATAGTCACTTACAAATTTTTCAGGTTTTTTTCCCCCCCTGAACTTGAGATATTTTCACCTATCTACTGTACAAGACAATAATGTACAAGGGTGAGTCAAGGTGGAAGGAACTTTGTGAACAGGGGATGCTGATTGGCTCAGACTTTGCAAAGAGTGACTCATAGGGAAACAACTTAGCACAAGGCCCTGGGTGAAGTCACTTGGCTGTTTCAGAACTCTGTTCCCATCATGATGCCTGGCAGAATGCCCCACTTCCAGAGGGCTAGGCAGGTGCTGTGGAACTCCCTGCTGCGCCTGATCGTAGCTGGTGCAGCTCAGCCCTCCCTTGCCTGTTGATACCACCCTTGAGTTGAAGCCTGCAACGAGGTCCCAGTGCCACCAAGAGAGCACAAAGTCTGTCGATGGCCTCACTCACCTCCACTGCAATGCTGTGCCTCAGCTCAGGCTCACAGTGTCCTGAAGAGACACTTTCTGTTCTCAAGGAGGATATAAGAATCCAGAGCAGGAGACTTGTAGACATATGTGAGGTGGGGCGAGGACATGGGCATTTTTATACTACTGGCTCAATTATTCCATTCAAAAATATTACTAAGAATGTAGCTAACTCATTGTGGTCATAAGCATTAAATGGCAAATATTCCCTCAAACTAAAATTTTTACAAGAAAAATGGGACAAGGGAAGGAGACAATGTGAGTATTAGTGTGTGAGGGAAGGAAAGAGTACAGGCATATGCTGTGGGAGTCTGGGCACATGGCTGTGTTTGCTGGGCTGCCTGGGACAGGTGTCCCTGCTGACTAATTGAGTTGACCTTCTGGGTAGGCTTGCCAGATAGAGTCCAATTAGATATTGCAGGGTTCATGCTAGAAATATCTGTTTTTGTTTTACAGTAGCAACTGAACTCGGACCTTCATTTTTTGACAGCAATTAGACAGCTGATCAACTGATTTTTGAGATGGTCCTAGTTAGGGACAACAGAGCCCAGCTGTCAGCTTCGAGGGTAACAACCTTCCCTTTAATTACTCTCTTTCCATGTGCGGAATAGCCATCTTCCAATGATACAGGAGCAAGTGGCTGAAACAGGAGGAATTTGCATAGCTTTTTTTTTTTTTGCCAGAACATTGTTATACATGATGAGTGGTTTTGACCTGTTTCTCTCTGGCCTCCAGCAATGTTAATTCAAATCCTATCTATAGTTCAGCTACCTTGTAATCTGAAACAGAATTTATAAATTTGAAGATCCATAGCAATGCCACCCATAACTCTTAGTTGACCATCACTAACAACCTCAAAACCACTAGGAACGATGTGAAGAGACTGACTGCTTCAAGCCCACGATGGCAAAAGATTCATGGTTCCCCAGACACTGCCCCTTTTCACAGTGCTACTCTGAATAAACTGGTTTCACCAGGAAGGCAAGGAAGGCATCCCCACTTGGACATGGTGGTGGCAGTGTGACTCCTAACTGGTGCTATGGATGCCAACAAGCTCATGGAAAGAGCCAAATGAAGCGAGGCACAGGCGGTGCAGCATACAATCACTTCCAGACACTGTCTTCCTTGATGGGTGCTCCTGACTCTAATTCCTCTGATGTGTGGGTGTATTATACATGCGTTAGATGTAGCTGGTATTCAGAGAGTGCCTAATTCCTCCTTGTACTACTATGCATGGAATATGTTTCCTGCCTCTGTAAATCTGGGCTGTACTTCTGCTGAATCTCAGAGGATCCAGGAAGCTGAAGCTCAGTGTGTGTACATGAATTAGTGTGACTCTGGATTTCCCACCATGGACAGCTCCCAGCTTGGCCCAACCTAGGTACCACCAACCTATCTGACTGAGTCCTCCATCTGTCAGGTTGGCTCTTAGGCTGAGAATCAACACTTCTTCCTGAATGATCTTGGGGATAACTTATGGACACTGTGGAACCAGTATTTGACTAAAGTACCACATATAAACCTCATTGGGCTTGCGACTAGCATGCAGAAAGTGCAGATAGTTTGATTTTATAGAAAGAAATCTCACTGGGTTCTCCACACCAATAAATACAGCCATCAAAATGCATGTAGCAGAAGCCCATAGAACACTCCAGAAGACAGTAAGAAGCATGTGCTTGGGAATGGGAGTGGAATATGGAGACAGTGAAAACCACACGGCACCCAAGACACAGTGTCCATCACACTGTGTCCACCACCCGGTTGCCATCAAATGGCCATTACACAGTGACTACCCTACAGTTGGACTTCACACTTTGGCCGTGAATGGTATCCATAACACAAGACATATGCTTGTTTCTGTGGGGCAAGAACAAGTGCTTAGGTTTCATTCAGCTTCTTGCTTCTGACTTGAGTTTGCTATAGGTTTCCAAAGTGCTATCCATTCCAGCAGAGGGAGAAGCTCAACACAAGGCTCATGCTCACCTCTAAAAGGCACTATGAGAACACAATGACAAGGTGACACAACTTGTCATGGTCGCATACTTGTTGACCACAGCCCAGGGCTCTTTCCATTGGATTCAGGTCACTGCTGAAGGCTGGGAATCTGAATCTCCCCAGGGACATAGTCATTGATTCGCGTTCTTCTTCAAGGAAACCTGTGCCATTCACAGATTTCTCAATTGCCTTGGCACAGCCTCAGTGGGTGCTACTCAATTCCCCAAAACAGGAACCACCCCAGACCCAGCTGCTTCTCACTCAGACATGTTGGCTCTGGAGAACTGGCTGCTGAGATCTGTCCAAGGATCAGTCCTTGAATGGGAAAGTCAGCAGCGGAGGAAAAGGCACACACACCCCAATGTATACCTGTGCATGGCCTGTCTGGTACACACCTCATCTGGTTCACACTTCTTCATCATGCACATTTGCCCTTTGTACACACTGCACTACCCCCCCAACACACACCCACCTGTGAACATCTTGTACACAGTCTTTGTGCATATTCCACTCTCTGAACATCTTATGGACACCCTGCTATGTGAACACAGTTGCACACTCCCTATTCTGTGCACACCCTGTCCTGGGCACACTCATACCTTTTTGCAGCAGTGGCGGGCAAGGCAGCTTCACTTTCTATTGGGTGAAGCCAGGCCCTGGAAAACCCAATACCTACGGAGCCACATGCTTTCCTCTGAGGTAGGGGCTGCTCTCCTGTGGCCACAGATTGGGGCAGGGATTCTTCTTATGGAGAAGAAAGGGAATACAGGATTCCAGGGGACCTGGAAACTCAGCTCTTATGAGAACTCATGACACTGATGCAAATGTTTACACTCATAGAGTTGTCTTTATTTATTCATACGTTTTATGCATACAAGTGTTTTGCCTGTGTGTGTATGTGTGTGTGTGTGTGTGTGTGTGTGTGTGTGTGTGTGTGTGTGTCTGAGTGTGTACAAGTGCCTCACATGCATGCAGTGCTCATAGAGGTCATAAGGGAAGTCAGATCTTCAGGGAACTGCAGAGATGAGTGTTGTGAGCCACCATATGTGGGCTGGGAACTGAACCCGGGTCCTCTGAAGGAGCAAGCGGTGCTCTTAACTGATGAGCCATCTCTCCAGCCCCAGAGTGGAGCCTACACTTTGAATCCCTATAAGGATAAAAACCTTAGACCCACTTCCAAATCCAGGATTCTAGAAGGGCATCCTTGGGTCTCTGTGTCCCTAGAAACCCCAGAGGCCTTTACTTACAGTCATCACACTGTGTTAAAGGTCACCACAGTTAGGTGTCTACAAACACAAAAGAGTACTCCACAGTACTTCCCAAAGGCTTTGAAAAGCAGGCACAGGACACACTATCTGGGGAGATGGTGGACTGCCTATCCTGAGATAAGGTCAGGAACAATGCAGATCCCTGAGGGGCCAGATCTATGTGCAACCAGATCCCAGACTTCTTCCTGGAGCACCAGTGTGGGCTCTTGCTGCCCCCCTTTTCACCTCTCTGTGACTCTGTGGATGCTTATTCCGTTTTACCCACATTGATTAGGCTCCTCTGGAGCGTTCTGTTAATGCGATGGTGGAGCTGGATGATGTGTATCTTGGGTGAGTGTTTCAGACTAGAATATTTTAGTAATTTTTTTCTGTAATACACACATAGTGCTTCAGATGTGAATAACCTGCTCGTTCATTTGTAAGACAGTCTTATAAAGAATTCTCCATATTTGCCCACTCAGCCATACTTAGCATCGGTTCTGAGCTCCTTCCATAGGGACAGGGGACCAGTCTTGGAGGTGGCTGAAGATCCTTTTCATTCTCACAGAATGAAGGTGGCTGAGGATACACCTGACAGGTTGCAGTCAGAAGCACATGAGAGGACTCACTCTGGTGAGATTCACAGTCCAGGTTCCCAAGACTTTAGAAGCAACTGAGACTCAAAAATTGGCTGGGCAGCTCTGACTGCCTTTGTGATCTAGAATGCTGTGTGCTCTGAGGCCAATTCTGATCTCTACATCCTCTGCCCATTGACTGACGTGAGGACTGCCTAGGGCCCATGTGGCCCTGAAGGGACATGCATCCTAGAGTCAGATGGCATGCTGGGACAGCTTTCTGCATGTTTCAGTCTTTCTGGAGATGTTTCTGAACAGAGGTTCACATTTCCCAGGAAACCACCATGGACGGTAGTCTATTAGAGGGTGAGGAAGCACCACTGTGTATGATTGGGTTAGCTTCACTGAACGGAAATGAGAAGAGGTGAGCAGAGTCCCGAACGCAGGAGTCCTTCACACCTGCTGGGCGTGTGGTTGCAGTGGTTATTCCAGGGTGTTCTTGAGCCCATCTGGGGGGCCACATCCTCCTGTCTGGAGCTGACAGTCTCTTTGCCATCAACTGTGCTGCACGTGGAGGGGGTAATTGTGACAGGACGAGAAAGACAGTAGGGGAAACAATGGTGACAGGAGGGGAGAGATAGCTTAGTTGTCAGCAATGCTATTTCTTTTTGAAATAAGTTAGGGGAAAAACAATATTATATAAACTAGGTTCTCAAGGTAAGAAAAGTGGAACTCAAGAATATATTTTTACATATAAAATTCAGTTATACAATTGGTAACATTCAAAATTAACTTTTGTACAATTATGAGATACAAAATACAATTGCAAAAATAGTTTCTTTTTTGCTTTTAAAAATTGTTTGAGCATCTCATATATGCACATAATGTGTTTAGTTAAATCCACCCCTCTGACTACTTCTATATCTTCCTGCTCAAGTTCCCCTGCCAACTTCATATGTTCTTTATTTTAAACTTACCACCAAATCCACTTGGTGCTTCCAGTATGTTCATGGGTGTGGGACCATCTACTGAAGCAGTGGGTAGTCAGTTAGGGGCCATATCCTTGGGTGGGGGAAAACCCAACTCTCCCTTCTCCCAGAAGCCATTAATTGCCAATATATGAGTCTATGGGGGGCCACTTGTATTCAAACCTCTGCAGGTAGAACTTCATGAGCCCCTTCCCAATCCATACTGGAATGCTGGAATTTTGGCTGGCTTGATCTTGTACAGGTCTTGTGCATGCAGTCACAGCTACTATGAGTTCATTTATGCAATGACCCTAGCATGTCTGACAAATGGCCCCACCCCAAGCTCAGAGATCATCATGGAAGAAGAGGTCAAAAGACAGTATTCATGTTTCATTTCAAGCATGGGTGTGGGGCCATTTGTCAGACATGCTAGGGTCATTGCATAAATGAACTCATAGTAGCTGTGACTGCATGCACAAGACCTGTACAAGATCAAGCCAGCCAAAATTCCAGCATTCCAGTCTCTTGGTCTCTGCATGTTGACCAGTTGTAAATCTGTCTATTAATCACCATCTATGAAAAGAGAAGTTTCTCTGAAGAGGGTCAAGAGATTCACTGTCTGGTACAGGAGGTTTCCAGGTGATGTAACTGGGTCTAAGCAGGGGTAGCTAGGGTTCCCTATTGGCTGCAGGAAGCCCCAATGGACTGGACTTCCGAAGCAAAATTCTTGGGAGTCCCAGGCACTTGCTACCGGCACTGTAGCTCCCAGGAAGGACTGTGTGCTGAGTGGTCAAGTGACTCATAATGTAAAGGGACATCATGGGCAGAGGCTGTGGGAGTGGGAAGCCAGCCAACACTGACTTTCTGAAGAGATACTGAGGTGGCTGGAGTGGGTTATTCATTTAACTTCCTTGCTCAAAGTGTGTGAGAAAGACCACAGAGACAACCAGGTAGAGCAGCACTCGCTAAAAACAGAGCCAGGAAAAAATGGTGCCCAGCTCTTCTGTGCTCTCAGGAACATTCTAGAAGATTAAGGATTTTGATGTGGACAAAGGAAGCAGGGAAGAGGACACAACTGCTGACAGTTGCTGGGTGACCTTTTCTTTGAATGAAAGCAAAGGCAGGAAGGAGTGAATGTTTCTGGTAAAATCAACTTGGGCTGAGCAAACAAAATGTGAAAAAAAAAATCACCACAATAACATGACGGCCTAGGAACAGACAAATGACTGTCACACACCCAGAGAAGGCTCATCAGACAGATGAAAAGAGGGAACGTGGCCCTGGCAGTGCGGTAAAAGAAATTCTAGCATTTTGGGAAGCTGAGGCAGGAGGCTCACAAATCCAAGAACAGCATTGGCTACAGAGTTCTAGTCTAACCCTGGAAACTTAGTAAGACCATGCCTTGGAAGTTGAAAAAAAAATACAGGAAGGTGGCTGAGGGTGCGGCTTAGTGATGGAGTGCTGCCTAGCACTGGAGAGGCCCTGTGTTTAACTCTTAGAACTGAAAAATAGGAAAGAAAAAGAAGGGATTTATTTGATATTCTAGTAGAAAACTATGCAAGAGAATCCTTCATCCATCTACCCACCCTTCTGTCCACCCATATCTCTCAATTCTTCAATGTATCCACCTCCCTCCACATATACATCCTTCTACCCAGCTCAGTTCTCTATTGAACCCAGTGGTGGTGCGACTGTCAGAATGCCAGCACTCCCACTACCTAACACAGAGTCTCTGTGGTCTTCTAGGAGAAGAACCTCAGATTGACACACCATCATCAGCTCTCCTTATATTAGGCTCAAGAACTTTTACTCTAAGGAAATATTGATGCTTCTGCTAATGGGATGTGCCAAGATTTGGCTCTCATAATGTTTGCTGTGGTGTTGTTTATAATAATTGGAATTAGAAACAACCTGAGGATTATATTATACTCATTCTGAACACCCATATTCATAAAGAAGAATATCACACCCCTATAAAAATGATTTTGAGGAAGGATCTCTCGTAAAACAGGAAGCATCCGTACTTTTAAAGATGGAAACCAATTTACGAAACAATATATCATAAGCAGACCTAACAAGAATTAAAGTGTCTGTCTGAAATTGGCACGGCACTTTATAACATTCCTGGAGGCAAATGAAAAGGGAGGATAAACATTGGAGACTGAGTGTGAGCCTGGACGGGACCACATCATGTATAGCAAACAGCACAGCTTTTGTCTGGAGTGTGACAGCCAGCCCAGGACCATTCGGTGAGTGACCCCCTGACTTCTTAATCTTCGCCTGCACATCCAAGAAGGAACCCATCAGAGGGAGGTAAATACATTCCCTGTCCAATCATTTTGGGTCCTTGCTACTAGTAAGTCATCTCAGTGTCCCCGGGGACCAGTTCCAATGGGGCTACCTGGAAGCCTTCATTTTCCCCATCCCTCAGCCTTCCAGCAACTGTTCCTTAACTGTCTGCAGGCTTGGCTCAGCACAGTGATGATGGAGAATTTCCCCAGCTACAGGAAGTACTGGACAAATAGCCTTTACTTATTCACATTGGCATTGCTTTGCATTTTCCCACTGCCTTAACGGAGGTGCTCTGAACCCTACTGTACCCCATCAAACACTTGGCCTCAGCTTTGCTGGGCTCTTCACCTCAAAGTCATCATGCGCTACTCTAAGGGTGGTGAATGGCAGATGAGTCAGTGCTGTTCCGGGTCCTCTGCTCTTGGGTTGAGGTCCTGGGCAGTTTGCCTTTAGTGTGATGCCTGGCCCTGGGCTTGGCTCCCACTTACCTAACCACAGAGGAATTGCTATACCTTCTCTCCCTAGTATTGACTTTTGTGTCAAGGTTTTTGCTGAGCTGTGAATTGACCATGCTTTCTTGGGAGGAGGGTCTGAGGTGGGACGGGTAGATGTCCTGTGTCTGCCCAGATGGTTCTTGCAGATCATGGGCTGTGGTCCTCATCAGCTGTGAACCTCACTGGCCATGATTTTCACTGACTGTCACCCATGTGAACACCACTTTCCATGGGTCCTCGATAAAAGTGCCCCAGGCTGTCTATCTCAGCAGGTGAGAGCTGAGCATGAGCCAAAGAGAGCTTGTCCAGAAGCTGTCCTTTGGGGTGCAGACTGGGAAACAGCTCTAAGCATCTTGGTCAGATTGGCCAGAGACCTGTTGATGGACCATCACCCTCTCCCAGGGCAGGTCCGAGTCCTTTCTTCCAGCAGAAGGATCCTGACTCTATGGGTGTGGAGGTCCCCATTCCCAAAGGTCTACCCAAATGCTGTGATCATTTCCAGGGAGCCAGGGACTTTCTGTGTTCATTCTAGGGAAGACTGGCATCTAGGAGGCTGTCTACTCAGGTGATGGCTCTGCAGAAAAAGTGAATATGGCTTCTCAAGTCCACACAGTGGCAGGTGTTCCAAAAGTTTAAGAACTTGCTTTAAATAATACTTATGATGATAATTATAATAATAGTAATAATAATAATGCCAGTAAAATGACTCAGTGAGGTGCTTGCCACTGAGCCAGATGACCTGAGACTGATTCTTGGGACCTACAAATAAGAAGGCAAGAACTTCTCCAAGTTGTCTTTTGGCTTCTATACATGCACCATGGCTTACAAAATTTTCCTCAGTCTAGACAAAACCAGGTTCTTCACAGTGTGAATGTAAGGCAGGATGACCTGGCTATTTCAGCAAGCAGCATGCAGGTGAGGACAACAGTCTCAAACCTGTGTTAAGAACACTGATTGGGCTGATAGGACCAGTTTACAGCACACCCCCCCCACACACACACACAGCTGACAAACAGACATGAAACAAACTCAAACCCAAATGTAGGGCACAGTCTCCTCAAAGTCAAACCCAAAACATTTCTAGTAGAAATCAATTAAACTACAATCCAGTTATGTAGGCAGAGAAAAGATGAAACCATTGGAGGCCTTCGGTGCACACTGGATACACCCTCTCACCAC
>CAJQZJ010031773.1:2404322-2415917 GCA_907164525.1 Lophiomys imhausi
AAGTCCCTGCTTGTCTGTGATGTCTTTCTTCACCCACCGCGCTTACATACAGACAGTGAACCGGTGTTGATTGTTGTTAACGGCTCTTGAGCTCCAACCGAGCTGACCGTGTGGCAAAGTCCCGTTCACAGGTTTTGTTAATGAGTGTGTCCGTGAACTGTCTTGCAACATACATAGTAGTTTCTAGAAGACAATATATTGACAGGGCTGACCCTGGGGCTCCTTAAAACAAGAGGAAATGAGAAAGCCCTCCAAAGCAGAACAATCTTATCACACAGCCTCTAATGTGGGGGGTCTCCCAGGCCAAGGACTCTCAAGAAAATGGGGTGTAATGGGCAGGCAAGAGCATGTGACATGGGGCATCAGACAGTCACCGTATAGACTGGTATATGGGAGACCTTTCTTAAGGAAGGCAGGTGCTGCCTGCCACCTTTGCTCATATCTGTCCCCATCCATCATCTGACCCACTTGATAGACACAGGACATTCGCATGATAACACCTGCTTGGCACAGGGTCAGTCTCCAGGACAGGAAGGAGCTTCTATCTCAGCAAGCTTTCTGGGTTTATGGTTTCCTTCCTTGTTTGTAGAGTGACATGGGACACATGTCTCTGGATCTGTGGGTAAAATGCATGGCTGAAAAATTGCGAACGTTGTATAGAGAGGAAGGACATAGTTAAAGGGAAAAGTGAGAGGCATGGGCTATCCTGGTGGACCCTGTCAATTTAGTGTGCGTCAGGCATGGAGTGGAAGGTGGCATGAGTCATCAAGTGCATGCCCAGGGTCTTCCCTGATGTTGCAAATTCACAGGTGCCATCTTTGCCTTGCACAGATGACATGCAAGGGCACCGCCACTTGGTGGGGAGAACCACCTGTTTCTACGCTGCCTGTGAGTGGTACAGAGTGGCTTGAGCATATCCCATGAAGAGGGAGAGTCAGTTCCATGGCAGACACAGCAAGACAGTCACGGACCTGGACTGGCTTAGAGACACCGGGAATTAGAAGGTGATCGGCCAAAACCAAAGAACTAAGAAAGATGTAAAAAGAACAGAACGTAGGCGAGATGGAGAATGACTTGCAATGTGTATTGATATTGATGACAAACATGACCGGTGAGAATGAAAAGATAATTCTTTTAAAGAGCAAGATCCAGGGCCTGGAGAGATGGCTCAGTGGCTAAGAGCAAGTTCTGCTCTCGCAGAGGACCCAAGTATGATTCTCAACACCCATACTGGGTGGCTTATAGCTGTGATTTTAGCTCCAGGGGATCTAATGTCCTCTTCTGACCTCTGTGGGCACTGCACTCATGTGAACACACACACACACATACACACATGCAGAGAGAGAGAGAGAGAGAGAATACACACATAAATCAAAAGTAAAAACAAAAAAAAAAATCGTAAAAGTTGTTGAAAGGAATAATAAACCTGGATGTTACGTGCCAACTCTGGTGTGGTTCCCATCACACGACAAACATCACCTGATGGTGTGGTTTTGTCAGGATAAGGATGATTCTCCAGGCCCTGTAACAACCCTAATCCTCTGCAAACCTAATGAGGGTACTTCAAGTCACCTAGAGGAAAAGCTAATACAATAAAGTGATTTTTTAAACCCACTACAATTGCAGTGAAATTTCAAAACTAGTCTCTCAATAAGTGTCAAGTAACTGTTTGAAAAGTCAGCAGCAATACAAACATCTAAATAGGATGGCTTGGAAAATGCGCATCTGAAAGTACAGAAAGTATTCTTGGAATTTGGGGGCTTCACCAAGATGAAATATGTTACAGCTCCTAAGAATTGTCTGTAAACTGAAAAGGATTGAGGTCATGCAGAGGCTGTCTGTGGATAAAATGAAATTAAACTAGAGACCAGTAAGAAAAAATTCTTCAAACTTCCTCAAATATTTGGAAACTAAATTATACTAGGAAAGGAAAAAAATCTAAAGGGAAATTTAGAATGTATTTCTAACAGAAGTAAAGATACCATAGGGCACTGTTGTCCTTATGGTGACAGCACAGGTCTTAAGGAGAACCTCAGTGACGCTCACACACCCTATTGGAAAAGAAAGATCTTTAGTGACATCTAGAATCTATAAGGAGGAGATAAGATTAAGTCCAATGAATCAGAAGAAAACAAGTCACCAGCTGGGAGCAGGGGCCTGTAAGATGACCCAGACAACACTGGGAAACAACAGAGCCTCACTTTCATGAAGGAGAATTCCAGAAGAGACAGCCTCCCCCGCGAATCCCACAGACTCCCAGGATACTGATGTGCCCATCCTACCCTCTTCCTCACTACAGCAAGGAGGGGCCTTGCTGTGACAAATCTGAAGGAAACCAGGCAAGGTAAAGAGAAGCTTAGGCCAGCCCTTGTCACACAGAAAGATACAAAGATTCCAATTGGAGTCTTAGCTAGTAGAAAGAGGGGAGTGGCTTATTGCCAGATTCAAGCTGTTGAGCAGCTGAAAGTCAGTTAATGGAACACACCGCATTAGCAATGGATAAAGGTGAGAATGCACAATGATATTAACTGACGAGAAAGGAAAGAAAGCTCCTTGTAGAGCCGAAAGCACCTCCATTAGGAAGATTCATAGCAAGCAGGAAGAAGGAGACCAAAAGCAGGTACCTGAGCTAAACATAAGCTAATGGTGGACTCAAAGTGAAACGCAGGATAAGTTCTTCCTAAGAGTAAGACAGACATTTGCACCCACACTTCTATTCATTGTCAAATGGGATTTTCTAGCCCATGGCTTTACGTGCACAGTGTTTAGCAAAGAAAGGCTCTCAAAGAGCGAGCAAAGAAGGTAACAGTGCTGCAAATGATAGAGCTAAGGTTGGACCCCAAAGGACTGAACTAGTTATATAACAAGCAGTGTGTCCAATTGTCCCTAACTCCATGGTGTGTGAAAAAAAAAAATGTTTTACAAACAAGGAGACTGAGGAGGAAGAGTAAAGGTAACACCCAAGTTTTATAAGCTAGAAAGTGTTGAATGCAGACAGTATCCTATAGTAACCTAGGTCTCTCTCGCTCTTGCTGTGTGTGTGTGTGTGTGTGTGTGTGTGTGTGTGAAAGAGAGAGAGAGAAAGGGAGAGAGAGAGAGAGAGAGAGAGAGAGAGAGAGGGAGAGAGAGGGAGGGAGGAGGAAAACAAACACACGAGGGTACATGTGTGGACATGTAAGGAGACCAGTGGACAACTTGTGGGAATAGGTTCTTTCCTTCCACGGTGCGGGTTCTAGGGGTTGAATTCAGTACAGCAGGCTTGGAAGCCAGTGCCTTACCCACTGAGCAGTCTCACTAGCCCCACTTAGACAAATTAGGGGAAACCCACAGCGATAATGAACTCAGCGATCAGAATTTGCACGGTTGCTCTGATGTCTGCTCTCCTGCTGATCTATAGATCCTACTGTCTTCCAGTCGATGTCCTAGGCAGCCTTTTCCTAGAAACCGGCTGGTGTATCTTCAATTTCTCATAAGCAGAGCTCCTTGGGTATCCCAAACAACTTTGAACAAGAGAAGGACAAGGTTGGAAATAGATCTATCTCTGCACAGAACAGAGCAGACGGTACGGAAATAGACCCGGACATATGTGAACAGAAGATTTTGACAAAGCTGTGAAGACAATTCAGTAAAGGGTTCTCTTCCAAGATACGGTGTGTTGGGACAGTTGGCATAAACATGCAAAAAAAAAAAGTTTCATCTATACCTAATTCAAAAATGGGTCAGGGCCTAAAATACAGAAGGTAGACTCTAAAACATCTAAAAGTTCTGTAACTATATGTAGGGGGAGAAAAAAAGCTTTCATTACTAAAAAGTAAAATCTGTTGAAGAAACTTCTGGTCTCCAAAAGATCATTACCAGAGTTGAGAGACAAGCGATAGAAAAAGAAGAAACATTGACAAGGCGTACCATTGAGGAAAAGCACACAGACTTCATGTAGAAGTCCTTCACTCACCTGCCCCCAGCTCACCAAGAAGACAACAGAGCAAAACATGAACAAGATACTCATAAACTGCTCAATAGAGAAGACACACAGAGCGCAAATAGCACATTCAAAGTAGCTCCCAGCCTAGTCACTGGGGAGAAGCAAGCTGAGCCAGTGTGAGGCCACACCCCTCCATGAGAATCCACATGCTGTGATCCAAGTCTGAGAATATCCTAAGGAGGAAGGAAGCTCAGAAACTGGGGTCCATATGTTCCTATGGGGAGTGTATCGGTGTAGGATGCCATTGGTCCAGTTCTTACAGTGGGCTTATGGAGGTTTTCTTCCCCACATGAATTAACCCTTATGTAGGAGGAAATCTCTCCTGCTTCATAAGGGACTGAGCAAAGCACACTTGAATCCTTGGTGCCCATGGGAAGACATTTGTGCACGACCATCAGGAGAGGTGGCAGAACACTTCCTGTTGATCCTAGCCGCACCACCTGAGTCCTCTGGGTGAGCACAAATGCTCCCAGTGTTCATAGCTTGAGAACTGGCCTGACACCTCTGTGGTGCTCTCTCTCAGTCCAAGGGCATCCAGGTCTTTTGCCCACAATGGGTCATTTCATGTCCCAAGCACGATTCTTAGTGTTTTTATTTGGTCATATAGAATGAGAAACCTAGAATAGACACCTAGACATAAAACTTTGCTGCCTGGCTCCCATGTCCAGCCTGCAGAGAGCTACTCATACTATCCACCTCTTCACTCTCCACTGTCCTGGTCAGGAGCCGGCCTTATCCGGGCTGTCGTGGGCTCTCATGGGCTCTATGAAGCTGTGCTTCTTGAACCTGAATCACTATACACTCCCAGCTCTCTCTTCTAAGGGTTTTGCAAGGTGAAATGAGGCTTTTCTTTTATCTCTTCTTTCTTTCTGGCACTGCACCTTTCTCCGGACACTGAGAGCTGTGCTAATCAGGGACTTCTGACTCAGAAAACTGCTGTTCTGTGGATCACCTGCTTCCAGCATTCAGTGTCTTCAATATCTATACTAGCATAAGACCATTTTGCAGTCCAATAAAGATAATCAAAGCCACACGTCTATTTAATCCAAGAGCACTTTCTTTTTCTCAGTCAACCATAATTTGATCAGATTTCTGAGAGGTTTTTTTTTTTTTTTTGGGTCCATACTTGTGGAAATGTGAAATAACGAAGCAGTTAAAATTCATGATCTACACTTTTGTGTCATTATTATTGCATTAGCATGAAATTACACTTCTAGTTAGTCATAATTACACTCGTAATTATTCAATTTATCACCATAGGTCCTCCTGGAAGTTTTATTGGAGGATTTATTAACATTAATAAATTGTTTTTCTTCATCTCCCTGTTATGAATTCTTCTCATGTGTGATATGATATATTGCCCATAAAATTATCACCAACCCTACGCTTTGGGGGCTGTGAAGTCCACCCAGCATGCAAGTCCATGGCCAGTGTCGTCATGAAATAGCTGATGTCATGGCTGACTTAGAGTGGGTATGACTGGGACTTTCCCCTCCTTGGCTGTCTCCATGTGGGCCATGGTTTCTGCAGCTCACAGGCTGACTTGAAATCTACCTGAACTCCCGCTGGCTGGCCACTTCCATCTTCTGGTTCACTGTTCTGGCTTCATTTCAGTTTCTGCGATGGGATGTGCTGACTGAAAACGACTTAAGGGAGGAAGAGCCTTGCTCGTTTGACTCACAAGTCCAGATTACAGCCTGTTATTGTGAGGACGACAAGAGTGGGAACTCTAGGGGCCATCCCAATAGAAAATGTGTGTGTGCTCACTTGCTTGCACGAGCTCAGCTGCGTATCCACACTCGAAAATAGCTCAGGAACCCTCAAATAGGGAGTTGTGATGGCAAACCTTGGTTGCCAGTTTTACTACATGTGGAGTCAACTAAAACCCAAGTAGATAGGCACACACACGAGTGATCTTCCTAAGTGGGTAATTTGAGGTGGGAAGGCCACCCTAAACCTGAGCCACACCTTTAGGTGGTAGCCTATATAAAAGAACACGTAGAGAGGAAGTTTTTTTCTTTTTGCCTTCTTGTGCTCATTCTCACTGGCAAGTCCATCTACCCAGCTGAGGCATTCTCTCACTGGTGTTGGAACATACTCATTTGTATTCCAGTATAGAGTGGAGTCCTCTAGGGCTTCCCTGGAACTCTAGCACCAGACTGGGACTGCTAGACATCCAGTCTCGTGGACTGAACAGCTACTGGATTCTTGGTATATGGGTCGGGAGATAGCCATTGTTAGACCACCCAAACCACAGCTGGTAAGCCACTGTAATAAATCACATATTGTATCAGTTCTGTTCCCTGGCTAGTGCAGGGAAAAGATGCTGCTCATGGTAGGCTGGGCCATCCCACATTAGTCAACTTAATTAAGATAATCCCCCATGAATATGCCTACAGGCCAACCCATTGATGACAATTCCTTATTATAATTCTCTTTCTAGATGATTCTAGGTTCTGTCAAGTTGACACTTGAAGCCAACCATCACATGTTCAGGCTTCTGAATTATAGCTACATGGTCTTTCTTTACCCCCTGAGCATATGAGTCATATGGCCTCGACTGGTAACCAGTCTCTCTCTCTCCCTCTCCCTTTCTTTCTCAACCTCCCTCTCTTCCTCTGCCCCTCTTCATCTCTCTTCTCTTCTCTCTTCCTGCCTCCCCCTCTCTCTTCCTCTCTCCTTTCAAAGCATCTTATGTTCTCTAACCTTTATCAACACCTTGGGAACATCCTTGGTAGAGTGTTCTAGACCTAACATTGGTCCCCTCCCTGCTACCTCTGCTACTTCAGATGTTGACTCTCTGAGGCACATGGTCATATCTGAGAGTAAAAATGGTTGTCAGAGGTGGTGGTGCTGTTCTGGCCCATTAGCACTGACATTTCCATCAAGCATCTGAGAGCTTGCTTGGCCTTGGGAAGAGTCAGTGAGAAGATGGCTGTCTTGGCCCACAGGAAAGTTCTTACTGATCACTGATCCTGCCAACTGCTGCCCCAAGCTTTCTATCCCAGACTGCTATTTATACTGTGGCCAATGCTGTGGTCTCTGGCAGCCCTGGTGAACTGAAGCAGCTGAGAGCTTGGAAACCACAGCTCCCACTTACTGCACATAGTGTGTCCTGCTCCATAGCTCGCACCTACTGCACTCAGTGTGCCTTGCTCTGCAGCTTCTGCCTGTGCACAGTGTATCCCTGCTGGCTACTGACTCCCAGGGTCTGTGAGGTTTTTAATAGGAGGTTTACTTTGGTACTCACTGCATATCTATAGTCAGTTCTGATTTCATCCTTTTTTCCAAACAGTGTAACTGAAGTGAGAGGAAACCAAACTCACGTAAAGGGGAAGAACAGACTGGGACCTAAGGCATGTTCTCAGCTGCCATTGGTTGAGCCCCTGTGTCCTGATGTTGGTCGAGTCCTCACCACAGGCTCTTTCTCGCCTGAGTTCTGGGCCTAGCTGAACACCTGTTCAGAAAACTACTTGTTGACTTGGGAATCCAGGGGTGGGAAGAGGGGGCTCCAAGTGCCCATGCTCTGTACAGCACCCCCACAGGCCTGCTTCACATGTTCTGGGTTGAAAGATTGCTCTTCATGTGACAGCTAGCTCCAGGGCCCACCCTCTCCACAGTTACAATACAGCTCAAATACACAACTGATTGTGTATCTGAAGGACTATGCTATGTGTATTTGAATGCCTCTGCTATGACAAATGACTATACTGAATGTTGAAATCACAGGGTTGATTGAGTGGTTCTGATCTTGGGGACCATCTCCTATGGCCACATGATCCTAGTGTGAAGTAACTGAATGGGAAACACAGGTTCCATCCTGGTGGTGGGGGTCCTTGGAAATCTGCGAACTTCTAATGGTGGGATGCTTGTCTTTACTCCTCTCTGTGGTTACCACTGCAGGGTAAAGGGTACAGACAAAGGCCTCCACAGATAGGTCCTATGGACTCTAATCTAAGGGAACCTGGCAGTGTGAGGAAGGGCCGTGGCTGCCTCTGTAATGACGCATAGGCCAGAGGCTCTGTCCTCCTAGACCCTTGGAGATCAGAGGTGGCCCAGGAGTTCTGCCAGCCCCAGGTCAGCCCCAGCCCAGGGTGATCCTGGTTGGAGATGCACGTTCCTTCCTTGGGTTGTTACTTCATAATTCATTTTTTTTCTTAGGGCTAGGGCCACAGTGCAGTTATTTCCATAGCTCCAAGGTGAGGAGATGAAGAAAATAATAGCTATCCATGCGATAAAAATACACAATGAACGCTCCCTCCAGGCTCAGCTTGTGTTTGACTGGCTGTAGTACCCCTTGCATTTAGGGATGCTCATCGCCTGTTCCATTTACAACAAACCTGTAAGCTCAGTAGTGGGTTCTGAAGATACTGACCCCAGCACTAAAGGACCCCCCCGGAAAACCCTAAGTAGGGGTCTTACTTGGGGCCACCCACACCAGGCTCAGGGTAGTTCCAGGTTCCTGTCCATCACAGTGGGTGCATGCTGGGAAGTTTGTCCTCCAGGTTCCTGGACCCCTGACACTGCTGTGCTCAGGACCAGGGAGGGCCATGGCTGTAGCTGAGGTTGGGGAGTTTTTAGGGAATATAGTAAGTAGTAAGCAGATTCCCAAGGTTGGCCCTCTATCACAGTCAGTGGGTAGGTCTGTCATAGGACAGGAGTTAGGAGGCAGCTGATCTGGGTACTTGTCCTCCAGACTTCTGGGGCCCTCCTGGAGGTTCACACCACATAGAGCCCATTTAGAACTCCTGGATGTGGGCTTGTCTGGAACACAGTGTCCCATTCTGATCTGGATACTGACAGAAAGAACAAGGAGCTCTAGAAAGGAATACGTATGTCTGTTTTAAGCACAGTTGGTTGCACAGTTCACAGCAGAGCATGTCATGAAGTTGCTGAGGACTAGGTTGGTAAACTCTGAACTCCCAAGAGAAAATCCAGGGGCAGGCTTCCACCAGCTCTGTCCACATTGTTGACAATGTATCAGTCATAGCCTCTCTTCTTTGTTTAGTTTAAAGACACATTAGTTTATACTATTGCTAATTCTATATAAAAGCACTCTGGCTTGCGGGATGCTCATCCCATGTGTAGAGCAATGTGGGTCCCATGAGAGCTTGTAGATTCCAGGGGCCATCCTACACAGAAAGCCTGTACCCAGACAAAGCAGCTCACTTCCCCGATCTTGTCCAAGGACAGTAATTCCCAGAAGCCTGGAGTTCATGGCCATATGTTCTTTGATAAGAATGAAAATGGACAAAGGTACAGGTGCAGAACAGAGACAGTGCCCATGAAACAGACCTGGCCAGGTACTGAGCTCTAGCATGTCCATGTGCTGTCACCAGAACCCCTCAGACTACAGGCAGGGAAAGTGGGAACCCCAAGAAGGGTTTTCTGAGATAAGGCTTCACAAGCTC
Source organism: Lophiomys imhausi (assembly GCA_907164525.1). NCBI lineage: Eukaryota > Metazoa > Chordata > Mammalia > Rodentia > Muridae > Lophiomys > Lophiomys imhausi. The sequence continues at coordinate 2,413,716 of CAJQZJ010031773.1, forward strand.
CCTGGTCTCGAGGCCTGCGTTGCATACTGATACCCAAATAAGTAATGGGACTCCCACAATAGCTGGGGTGCTGGGAGAATGTAGCAAGGTTTGTGGAAGGTTGTAACTTCTAGAGCCTGCCTTTTCAGAGTGGGAAAGGTTCCACAGTGGCACTTTAAGACCCTACTATCCTGGGGTGGTGTCAGCTATTCAAGGATGACTTGGTATTAGACCCAGCTGTAGAAACTTCCCACTAGGGAAACTAAGGAGTCACACAGGTTACTCCACTTATCCATCATCTTGCTGCCCACTAGGAGCCAGGAAAGCTCACCCAGGCTACTCACTATGTTTCTCAGTGGTCAAACTATCCAGTCCCCTCTAAGCTCACCACCTTCCTCATGACAAAGACATACTGAGGGCTTGCCCACAGCCCTGTCTCCCAAGAGCTGCATCAGCTGTCTCCTCATTGAAGGGACATAAACCTAAGATGTATGACCATTTGCTGCTATACTGAGGAATGTGTCCTGCTACTCCTTCTCCCAGATACATGACCGACTGCTGCCTTGCCCAGGTGTGTAACTAGTTACTCTTTCTCCCAGCTCTGTGACCATCTGCTCTCCTATCCTAGCTATACGACCAGCTGCCCAAATCTCCCAGCCATGTGACCAACTGCCCCCTCTCCCAACTGTGTGACCAGCTGCCCACCTCACCCAGTTGAGACCAGTTGCTGCTTCGCCCCAGCTGCATGCTGGTGCAAAGATACTGTGGGACTAACTTACACAGAGGTGGGTTGTTAGCATCCACTGTAGAGATATGGTACTTTAAAAACATAGCTTTTTATTCATTTCAAAAGTGCAGGGTCCGCTTAGCACATAAAAATAAAGGAACATGGACTCATCTGCATTACAAAAGCTGGCTACACCATATTCATTATGCTATTAATTTAATGCTCTGATTTACAGTTGTCTATAAATTGTGAATTGCTTAAAATACATTTCAAATTGAAAATGCATCTAAACTGTGGGTACATTATCTCAGGCCACGCTGGGACCAGGAGCTTTTCTGAACATTCAGGGATCCACAGTAATGAACGCTTGGTCCAGTAATATGAGCACAGACCCACTAATGCCCCCTGTCCCCTTAGCCTCATCACTCTGCCCTCAATAAAGAATTTAAAGGGCCCAAATGCCTTGCACATGGCCGTGGAGAGATGAGTAGCGTTCATTACTTTTGACTTAATTTTTTCCTAAATATGGAATGTGAGGTGCAGATCACTCTTAAATTATATTCTCACATGATAAACCAGCGGCCCAGAAATATGCAGTGATGTAATTGAATCCAGATGAACACGGTAGCGTTGGAGCGATGACCAGTGCGCAGCTATTTTGGGACCAATGCAAAACTGGCCAAAGCGGAGGACTCTATTTCTCATGGAGGGCCTCAGAGCCCATTATCGTCTTTGTAAAAAATGGTCTGATTTGAGGACACAGTCGGTAACCATTACACTCTAGCTAGGCATTAATGCCTCGGTCAGTGTTTGGGCTGGCATGGTGCCCCATGTCCTTTGTGTTGCCCAGCTCTAGACACAGTATGACAGTAGCACCTCTTGGGAGTGTGGGAAAGAGATAAGGTCCCTGTTGCTGATAGGTATACTTCATAAGAAGCTATGGGACCAGCGGAAGGGGCTTGTGGTCTCTGGAGTGTGGGCCTGGGTCAGGTCATATTAGTTGCTTTTTTCACTGCTTAAGGAAGGAAGAATTTGTTTGAGCTCATAGTTTGAGGTTACAGTCCATCCTGGTGGAAGGGAATGGAGACAGGGTCTTATGTGGTGGGTCACATTGCATCTACTGTCTGGAAGCAGAGACGGATGAATGCCAGTACTCATTTTTATTCAGTCAAGGGCCCCAGCCCATAGGATGATGCAACCCCTATTCATGGTGGGTGTCCCCACTTCTGTTAACATAATCTAGAAACCTCTTCAGACATGCTCAGAGTTTTGTCTCCTAGGTGATTCTAGATCCTGTTAAATTAACAATGAATTTCATCCACCATAGGTCAGGAATGGGGAACCAAACCAGAAGTAAATCAGTCCTTCTGTGCCTTAGACAGAAATGGGCAAAGTTCTCACCACCTCCAATATTAAAAGCACTTTTTAAAAATTGATCTGCACCATTTTCACACACACACACACACACACACACACACACACACACACACACACAC
>CAJQZJ010031773.1:2424636-2450251 GCA_907164525.1 Lophiomys imhausi
GGTTGGTAGCGAGAGGTCAAAACTTGACATTTCATTTTTAAGTATTACTACAAACAATACCTTTAAGAAGCGTTACCCTTAATTTTGTATCAATATACAAAGATCAATACCAATGTGGCCAAATATAATCTTAATTTTGTATCAATATACAAAGATCAGTACCGATGTAGCCCAATACAATCTTAATTTTACATTAATATACTAGGGTCAATACCATTGTGGCCAAATATAATCTTAATCTAAACAGAGAAAAACTTTGATCCAGGGGTGGAGGAGCACATCTTTAATCCCATCAGTTGGAAACCACATGTCTTTGATCCCAAAATTTAGAATGCAGAGACAGGCACATAGGATTTGGAAAGATTTAAGTTTAAAAGCTACTTACAAAAGGCAGGCTGCAATTCAAACAAATTGTCCTTTGAGATCTCAAAATATATACACTAAAGGTTTGTTTAGCTCCAAAATATCAAAATAATTTCTTCTTTAATCTGGATTGAAAGGTAATACTTTATATATTATCAAAAAACCAAATTTGCTCCAGGAAAAATATTACCTGACCCCCCCAAAAAAAGGTAATTGTCCCAGAGTTAGGATTAGGGCAGGGCTCTGTTCTTATCTTTCCAGGAGATTTAAAGCATCCATTCAAGGAATCCAGGGACAACTGGACAATGGAAACCTCAGCAGAAAACAGATCAGACACCAAAGAAGACGAGTGGCCCAGATGATCCAGCCTTGCAGACTTCTTCAATAGCAGTTTCCTCAAAAGTCTATAACCACAACAACTCAAAATCGCTAAGATCGTTCAGCTCCACAGACTACTCCAGCCAGATCTTCAGTGAAGTTCTGAAGATCAGCTTCTGTCTATGAACTTCGTAGGACATCTAAATAGCTGAGCACAAAGGGACTGAACATCAAATGATTCTATTAACATTTTTAACCATTTTTCCATTCTTATTTGGGCCCCAAACCGGTTTACTACGTCCCAAATCAGCAGGAAGTCATTTTAAGAGAACAACGTCCCATCCCCAGAAGGTGGGGAGGGTGTTCTTCCCCTTTGGTTATTTGATAGATAATAGAAATTTTTGTTATTTAGGGGAAAAGACTACAAGCTGTTAAATGGTCTTGTTAAATGGGTTTTGGAGGTTAGACCCAGGGACTTCTCTCTTTTGCTTTTCTGTATCCTCCTTTCTCTCCTATATAGGAGTGAACAGACTTGAGAAAAATGGGACATAGACATAGTATAGGAAAGAACAAGAAAAAAGGACAGATTATTGAATATAGCTTTATACCTTTGTATACTGATACAAAATTAATATTATATTTGGCTAAATTGGCATTGATCATTGTATATTAATGCAAATTTAAGATTGTATAGGGCTACATCGGTATTGATCTTTGTATATTGATACAAAATAACCAGCTTCTTGTGCCTGCCTATGGGCTCCCTTTCCAGAAACCTTCATAGGCACAGTTACCCCTTGCTGCCAGGGTTCTCTAACGCTCTCTTTTGAAACATGTCTCTGTCACCTTCTTAACTGATGCCCCCTGTCCTCCTTGTAATTCCCTGTGCCTGCATAATGAACAGGGTGGGTTGGGCATCTGGATGACCTGGAGCCAAATTGTTGCATCCCCATTCCTGTGTCTGTCTGTCTGGAAAGTTTGTGGCCTGCATCTGGGAGGCTGTTAGAAGAAACACAGGCTTTATGCCTATATCCAGGGTCTCTGGAATTTAATGACCCACAGGCAACTCTTAATATCGTTGTGGGATTGAGAGACATTTCCCAGTACTCTGTCCCCAGACCTCCAGGGAAGGTTAGGCAGTCTGGCATCAGAGAACCATTGGGGAAAACCCTTCAGTCCCTGCGGTCATGGCTTCATGATGATCTAAGTAGTATGGGCACCTCTGGGCTGAGTCTGAGCATGCTTCCTGCTCTGAGACCTCTCCAAGCTTTGAGGTTCCCAAGCTCTTCCTGTTGGCTTGGGATATAGCATTCTGGGCTGATGTCCTGGTGCAGGGCTGTCTTGCACGCTTTGTGTGTCTAGGAGGACAGTACCACTAGATGTTATCTCTGGGCTTTCACATGCCACAGAGGCAGTGAGACAGTGAAGGAGGACTCCAATGTCCATCAGCTGCACTATTCCAAGTGTCCCTTGTATGTGTCTTTTGTTTGTTTCCTGATCCCTCTAGAGATGTGGTGACACCCAAGCCTGGGAGTTCCTGATTGGCTAGGGTGAAACTAGACTATTCAGATTCCGTGGGATGGTGTGGTATCTCAGAGGGGCTTCTTCCTGGTGTCCCTGGAGGAGATCAGGCCATGAACTGATCAGCCACAGAGCTTGGCAGTCACACAGCACAGCCCCAGGGCTACTGTTGCAAACTCAGAGTCACGTGGTTCATTTGTGTCTTTGGAGTGATGTCATGACAACCTCAAAGCCACTTGGGGACCCTCAAAAGGTGAGCAAGGAGGCAGACTTGCGACAGAAAGAGGCAGCCTTCTTCTCTGGACAAACAAAGTGGCTGTGTCAACTACCCAGGGATATTGGAGAATAATACTATTTCTGGGAGATATAAAGAAAACTGCTCAGAGTAAAGGGGATGCTGGTGGGCTCAGAGAGTGTTGGTGGATTCACACAGACTGCTCATGCCCGCCCTCCCCTCTCTGTCTCCTCATGTCTGTCCCATCTCCCTTAGTCTCTGTCTCCCTTATCTTTCTACTTGTGCCTTTCTGGTTCCCCATTTATGTTTTCTCTGTCTTTTTTTCCTGCTTTCTAGCCATGCCTGCTCCATTTCTACCCTCTTTCTTCTGTCCATCCTTCCAGGGTGGTCTCCCAACAGTGCTGCTAAGTGTAGTTCCCATCTGAGAACTCAGCTGGCTGCTGTCCCATCAGCTCACCGGCAAGAGATACTACTACTGTGGTGCATGCTCAGGTTGTTAATGTAGAAGGTAAGGCAGACCTACACATGTGTAGCTGACAGGCAGTTTGGTCTTCATGTAGATCTCTTAGCAAGTGAACCAGTGGAGGGTGGGTGGGCTGTCCCTGACGTGGACTCTATTGCCTGTTCATAAAACACTTTTTTCTAGTTGCTCTGCCTTGTCTGGCCACAGTGGAAGAGGATACTCTTAGCCATGATGTGACTAGAAGAACTGGAGTGGGTTGATGGGGGGGGGGGGTCATCTCATCTGAGGAGGGGAGGAGAGAGAGGGGGAAGAGGGTGGGAGGGTAGGACTGGGCTGGATTGTGTGAGGAGGAGGGAGGGAGCTGTGATGAGGATGTAACTTTGAATAAATAAATTTATAAGAAAAAAAGAAAAAGAAAGTAAGACAGAGCCTTAACCAGGCTAGAACCCAATAAACAGGCATTGTCTCAATGCTTAGAACTATCGAAGGGCATAGGGTTGGAAACATAGGGCACAAGGATTGGCCAATGGAGTGGGTATTATGTTCAGGCCCTGCCAGTTAAAACCACTATTTGTCCCAGTTTGGGCCCAGCTCATACTTGCTTCTTGGAAACCAGTATGTAAACAGTGGCCCAATATGGCAACTCCTGGAGGAGGAGGAGGAGGTGAGAAATCACATGTGGCTAGAGGTCCAGCAATTTTCTTAATGGCTTTGATAGCCTTGGCATTTACCAAACCACAACAGGTAATGAGTTCCCAGAGCAGCATGGTCCCGGAAGTCAGCTGCTCATTAGAAAAAGACTAATCACCCTTCTGACTTAAACCTTGCCCATCTCTGATTGCACTTGATTTTTAAAGATAGTGTGTTCTTTCACATTAGGAAACTGTGTAAAGATGAGACATTACCAGAAGTTGCTCTTCACCTTCATGAGCCAATCAGGAGGTAGAGCCATGGTCCTGGCCATAAGTCATGGTGTATCTCCGCAGCCCATTGGCCAGTGGCCAGGCTAGAGAGTAAGTAAGGCTGTGATAGACAGGCTACTTACACAGAAAGAAAGTAGGGTGGAACCAGGGTAGCTGAGTCTGCTGGCATCTCCACTGAGTTCTAAGCAAATAGAGTTATGCAAAGGCCTTCCTGGGTATGTGACCATTAGAGGCTGTAGTCCTGGGGACAAAAAAAAAAAAAAAAAAGACATTAAATACCCAGGGCCTGGACTCCTCTCTTTGTTCCACCTTTGCTGTGTCATGTGGTCTATAGTTCTAGAGGAGACGAGGACTGAGGGCCTGGGCACCAGTGACAGCATGGTGAGTCTCCCAAGCTGAGACACCTTCCTCCTCAGGCACAGTTCAGGTGGCAACCATGTCTTCTCAACAAGAAAGTGTCCATTACCAGCTGACAGGGGCCATTCTAGAGCCTGAACCTCAACTGTGCTCTGGCCTTGGTTTGCTCTCTGACTGCCATGCAGAAAGCTCAACCAAGCTTTCCCACATAGACAGCAAGTATGCCTTGACATAGGGATCACGAGATGGGAAGTGGTAACATGATGTATCTTGGCGTCTCGGTTCTTATTGAGTAAAATCATCATTCACATAGTTGCATTTATCCATGTGGCATCTGCAAGTGATGCCTGGGAGCCCAAGAGAGGAGTTGTGCGATGCTTCCACATTCCAAGAAACAAGGATGTGGAGGAACACGTGTGGCCTCCCCCAGACCTTGGATGGTGAATAGCAGGGTAAGACTGGAACCCTGTGTTCCTATAAGGCTGAACCTCTCATGGTGTCAGGTGAGGAGAGTTCATAAGTGACCCCTGCAGGGCCATCTTAGCTCCACATAGACATGGGGGCAAAGCCCAGCTATGCCACCTTGCCCTCAATAGCTTTCTAACCAGGGCACCCCAATGTGCTCAGAGCCAAGGCAGAGAGGGACATGGGTATACCTCATAGTTAAACTCTCACAGTGAACCTGAGGTGGGGGTGGGGAGTCCAGGTGAAGCTGAGGGAATTCGAGGGTCTCCGGGAAGGAGGTAGGAGACCTTGACAAGCAGGCTGCATGCGAGTGACTGAAAATACAGCTCTGTACAGAGGCAGCTACCTCAGACCGTGTCCACTGCTTTTTATTTATAAAATATATAATTGCATGTGTTTAAGTTTTATACAATTCATTAAAGCGAGGGTGGTAAGTGCTTTCCGATAATTAAAACACAGACAAGCCCATTCTCGGATTTGAGGCCATGAATAAAAGTGACACTTCTCCAATTGCACCTTGCTGGGTCACCGTTTAGCTGCAGCCGCGAACACCTCTCAGGTAATTGATTGCGGCTTGCCGTGGAAAAACAAATGCAGTAAGACTGATTTTATTGCTACGTATTATGCTTCGCTTTAGCATGGAAATTGGGGCTGCAAATGAAGCAGGTTAAACTGTGGGTGGTGAAAACATGTAGTATTTAAAATAATTTTTTAGATGAATTTGTGTCTAAGAGACTGCTGAGAGTGGACCCATGACTACTACCACTTGGAATGGAAGCTCTTCTTCCCACTGCTTTGGTTCTAGGAGCTGTCCACACCCTTGGTGCTGAATTTATTGACGGGCTGATTTTTGTCTGCCTTCTGTCTGCAACCCAATCCTGGCTCCCAGCCCTGGTTCCTTCAGGAGGGGTCCCATTCTCTGATTTAGCCACTCCCCAATCTCATTGGACACCCTCATCTTGGGGTGGATGGGCAGATTTGGCAGAAAGTCAGGCCTTGGTCTTCCTAGGAGCTGTCGGTCCTACACTTGAGAGAATGTGCTGTATAGTTGCAAGCAGGAAGCAGGATGTTTAGCTAAGGCTGAGTCCACAGTGAAGATTCAAATTTCAGTTAGGGGCAAACCATGGTGCAGGAAGAGGTGATTGTGGCTTTATTGGAGGAGCAAGGAGAAGGTTCTAAGATATATATTAGGAGACTGGAGAGATGTCTCAGTGATTAAGAACACACACTCCTCTTCTAGAGGACCCAGGTCCAGGGAATCTAATGCCCGCTCTGGGCTATGTGAGCACCTGCATTCTTGTGCTCACCTCCCCCTCCCCAATTAAAAATGTAATAAATTATAACTACACACTATGTATCTATCTAAGGAAAATCTAAGTAGGGTAAGCTGATGAATCCAAAAAGGGGCGCTGAGATAAAAAAGAGAGCCTCTGAAAGTACTCCAAATTGTCCCCCAAGAGCCTGAAAGCACAAGGATTCTAGCGGCAGTATCAGTAAGATTCATGGAACATCTTTTTGGTATTTAGTTTTCAATGCATGCACTTGAAGAGGCTTAAAAGCTCCCCTAGCAGAGTTGTCAGAGACACCACACAGGGGACTACTGGGACAAGAGTGGGTGGGCATGGGCACTGGGGATCAACATGTCACAGGCAGCACCTGAAGCTGAGAGGTGGGTGGTGGCTACATGGCAGGGGCAGAGAAGACACTTGTGTGCATAAACTTTTGAAAATTATAAAGCAATTTTTACAAAAAGTTCAATATTCCCTTTAAAATTATGGATGTTTGGCCCACATATATCTATGTAGACATGAATGCCATGCGACTGAAAAAAGCAGGAAGAGGGTGTTGGATCCCCTGGAACTGGAGTTACAAACAGTTGTGAGCCACTATATGGATGTTGTAAGTTGAACCCAGGTCCTCTGCAAGAGCAAAAAGTGTTCCTAACTGCTAAGAAATCCCTCCAGTCCCTTCACAGGTCCTTTAAAAGTATAGACTTCTATTTCTTAAAACAAGACAAAACAAAGCAAATGAAACAAAACAAAACCAAAAAAAACCCCACAACTCCTTCTGGGTTTTGGTGGGGGGCTGTGTTAAGTATGTAGATTGCTTTTACTGGTAGTTTTTGTGCTCATTTTGCTGGATTTATATTTAGGTTCTTCATTTTCTGAAGATATCACTGGGGTATAATGCCCCATGTTTTGAGTTTCGACAATTCCTTGGCTCATTGCAAATATTGTGGGAAACAGTTGGGTGTGGTATGTTAGTTTTGGATTCAGTAACTTTGCAATAATTTTCTAGATCAGTTTCATAAATGTTTTAATAGATAGATCCCTTTACAGTTTTTTTTCAGTTTAAAGGAATTTTGTAATCTGAAAACATGACAGTTGAATTTCTTTCTTTGTCTCCCACATATGTCTTATTTATTTTTCTTTTCCTATTGCATAAGCTAGGACTTTCAGTGTGATACTGAAAAGGACTGGGGATTAGAGATATCTTGGGCTTGTTCTTGATCTAACTGAGAAATCTCAAGATTTTTATCATTAAATATGAGCTATTCATCGTTAAGATGAGGCCATTCCTTTTTATTTCTAGTTCACTGGGACTCTTTATAAGAAAAGGATATTGTATTTTGCAAAACAGTTTTTCTTTTCTTTTAGAAAATCAATTAAAATTATTGTCAGTTTTGATATTTTAAAAACTAGAGTTTTTAGCATATTCATCCCTCCCCCAACTCCTCCCAGGGGTCTGGAAGAAGAGGGAGCAGAAGGAATGCAAAGTGCGTTTCTTGCATTCATGCAGTCGCCTCAGTTTTCTTTTCCAGTGTGAATTACAATATGTGATTTTTGAATATATAATTAACCTCACCTGCCTGGGATAAATCCCCACTTGAACACGTGTTTTTTTGAAGTGTATTGCCTAAGCTTCAGATGTCTTGGAGATTTCCACTATTTCTGATGTTTATTTTCCTTAAATTCCATGGTTTCTATTGATTTGGGTTGTTTAAGTGTGTTTATCCTGCAGAACGTGGTTTCTTTCAGTGAGTACCCTGGCAAGATAAGTATATATGTTTACCTGTCTTGCCGCAGTTGGCAGATGTCAGTTATATTCAGTTGATCATTGCTCTGGAGTTCAACTTGGTCTTGTCATCTTTCTGCCTGCTAGACCAGCCACAGATGATAGAGGGAGGGATACTGAAGCCTCCACCGGCAACTCAGCAGCTCATACGCTTCTCTGTGTAGTCATTGGCTACATAGTTTGATAGGTAGGTATGCCCGGGCTGAGCATTGCTATTGAAAATTTGGTTTTTGAGACAAAAATCACATTATATTTTCCAGTCCGGCCTGGAATCCATGATGGCTATCCCTAGCCTCAAAAGTGTTGGAATTACAGGCATACATCATACATCCAACTTAAGAACTGGCCTAGTATCATTAATTAGTTCTCTCCCTCATTCCTGGTAACTTTCTTTTATTTGTTTTTTTTTTCCTCAGTATGAAATTGGATTATCCCTGCATTGCTTTGATAATGACAGCATAGTGCATTTTCTTCTATCTTTTAATCTACATACATTTGATATTTAAAGTGGGATTCATATACTTAATACATAATTGTATACCACTTCTTGATCTACTCAATCTTATCTTTTAATCAATTGAAGTTAAGACCATCAGCTTTCATAGCAATTACTGGATTAATACCATATAGGTTGGTGTTTTCTACCAATTCACCTGTTGTTTTTTTCTATTTTTTCTTTTCATCCATTTTATGTCTTCTTGTTTTATTATTTTATATGATGTTTTCTTCAATCTCTTAATAGAACATATATAAGTATATATCAGACATGAGCATACATAACTGAATGCCTTATTATTATAGTATTGAGAACTTTTATTTTTAATTATGTGATGGTTTGTACACCTGAGTGTAGTCCTTCCAGAGGCCAGAGAGGGTGTCAGGTCTCCTAGAATTGGAATTACAGGAATCCAGTTGTGGACAGCTGATGTGGACACTGGGATTTGAACTCAAGTCTTCTACAAAAGCATCAAGAGCTATCATACAATCTCTACATTCCCCAATACTAGATTTTTAAAGACAATTTTCTTGGACATTGTATCCTTTGCTAAATTTATTTTGTTTCATAATATAACTGTTTTTCTCCCTTCTGATCTGCCTTGTTTCTTTTGAGAATCCCTGCCTTAGTCTGAGTCTTCCTTGCCTATGACTCGTTACTCCTTCTTTGTTTCATTGTGGTGGCCCTTTTCCTTCACACTACTCCAAGCTCATGCAGCTTCTTTAGTGTGGAGATGGATACTTTTTTTTTTTTTTTTTGTAAATTTCAGTGACCATTTGTTCTAACAGATTTATTTTGTTTATTTTCTTCCCATCTTCTTTCTTTTGGGAATGTCTATTCTCTTATATTGGTCCTATTAATGACATTATATCCTTCTGAGGGCTCCTCATTCCTTGTTATATTATTTCTCATCTTGTTCAAGTTCCTGAAGATGTATCTTTAAATTTGCCAAGTCTCTTATGAGCCCATGGGCAAGTCTGTGGGACACTTTTTAAACTGATGATTGATGTGGGAGATCTAGGCCACTATGGTCAGTGACACCCCTTGGCATGTGGTCCCAGTTTGTACAAGAAAACAGGCTGAGAAAGCCACCTTTAGCAGCCAGTAAGCCCCATCCCTCCATGGATTCCCCTTCAGTTCCTATCTCCTGCTGTGAGCTTCTACTCTGACTTCCCTTCCTGATGGACTACACGCTGTAAGATGGAATAGAACCTTCAACTTCCAACTTGCTTTTGGTCATAGTGTTTATCATAGCAATCAAAGGAAAATGAGAGCATTCTCCCCACTACCCTTTGGATTTATTTATTTTTCTGTCTCTTATTTATCTTTTATGATGCAGGAGCTCTGTTTTCTCATGAAATGTCTTCATTACGGTGTGAGGTTTCCAGTGTCACTCCCTTGCAGGTGTGGGCAGCACTCCACAGTGACAGTGGCACTCTCTGGACTATGTCTGATGGTCTCTGTTCTGTGTCTCTGCTAGGCCGTCTTTACTTTTGTTATTACCCACAGCAATGAGAGGCCATGACTGGTCCTAGCAAATTTTCTCACCTCTGTGATCAAACATTTGACCAAAGAAATTTAAGGAGGGGTAGATGGATTTTGGCTTCCTGTTTGAGGGTACAGCTCAAGATGGCAGGGAAATTATGATGGTGCGAGCTTGAGGCAGCAGGTCACATTTTCATCTGTAGTCAGGAAGCAGAGAGAGAGAGAAATGCGGATGCCTAGATTACCTTTTTCATGCTTACTTCCACTTTCTATTTTAACTACATCTGGGTCCCCATGGATAAACTATTACTGGCCTATCTATAAGTGTGTCTCCTGAGTGATTCTAAATTGCACCAAGTTGAAAATGAAGATTAACTCTCACAGGGATCATGCCCTGCCATGCCCTGGTTAATAAATTGTTTCACTATTTGAAATAATGAAGTCAATAAAGTACACTGTTTAAGTCATCTTTGGGACTCATACTGACCCAAGGAGGATTCTTCTCAGTGGTCTCTTCTCCTTGCTCTATGTGGTATGTGTTTAGCATATGTGTCTGGTGGAGTGGCAGGACTTTTTATTACTTATTATTAAATCCCTCCTTAATTTCTAGAGCACTTTAGGCTCTAACACTTTGCTATTAATGGTGTTAGCCTCTTTAGGGAGAGTTTTGGAGGACCACATTGTCATGGACTATTTTCCTTCATGGGGAATCTCCAGTTTCCAACCTTTTTGGTCATTTCTGGTATGGACCTTCAACCCTAAAGAGCTCATTCTCAGTTCCCCACATCCTCAGCCTTCCCTGTGGGTTAGTACCTCTGCCCTCTGTGTGGGGCTATGATGAAGTGAGCCTCAATTATTGGCTACACTTTCTAATAATTTAGCTAATGAAACTTGGAGCCAATGGAGTGGAGACATTCCTGCAGCCTGTGGATTGTCCTTCTCCATGAGCTATATGTGACCTGAAGGTTTAAATGCCCATCGTCATGGCCACAGATGCCTGAAATGGAACATCTGTCATTCTGACAGGGAAAAGACAAGATGGGTGGTCTCTCAAATGTTACAAACTTTCACTATTATTATGGGTATTTGGTAGGTTGTAGTGAGATTTCTGGAATTTTGGTTTCTTTAAAAAACAGAAATATTATAAGAATATTTTTAAAATTTTAATCCCAGGTGTGGGATGCGGGGGCTGCTTCATTGTCCACAGCAGTTGACTATGATTTGCCTCATGCTTTGGCAGGGGTGTGATTTTGCCAGATGTAGCTAGATAGTTTCTCTGATTGTGTGATGGTTGGAATTCTGGGGACTTTTCAGAGGGTATATAAATTCTAGAGCCCTGAGAGGTTGGTGGGTTTTTGATTGTTTTTGATTGTTGTTGGTCACTGTTGGTGTTGATTTGTTAAGTAGTCATGTGAAAAGAAGAACCAACAGCAAGAAGAAACTAGATTTCCTTAAGGTGAAAATCAAACTTGTCCCAAGGAACTTGATGCCCCTAGTCAAGAGGAAATAGTCTAATAATAATGTTGCCACCTTTCTGGCCCTGACTTTATTCAGAGATCTCTTTCCTTTCCTCTCTATCCTTTTTTCTCTCTTATTTAGTGTTAAGGGGTTGAAAGGGTAGAGGGAAAAGGGTGGGAGAAGGGTGGAATAAAAAGAACACACAAAGCAGTAAAAGACAAGCTAAGTAGATATTATAGATAAATATGTCTTCATTTGCCTAATTTTCTTGACATTTTTTTTTCCAGAAACTTTAATTGGTTGTTGAAAAAAATTCCATGTTAAAAAAAAATTGCTTGTTGTCTGGGGAATGGATGCTTGTGGTTACTATATTCTGGAAGTCCCCTAATTGCCTTTCAACACTCTGCTCACTGTCAGTGAGTTAAGCCAAGCATTCCTGAGGGCTAGTGACAGTTAAAGGGCCCTGAGCAGGACATCTCCTGAGAAGGAAAGGTAATCCGGGAGACGTCCCCAGAAAACTAGAAATTCAGCTTGGCATGGTTTGATTGCCTATGGCATCACTGGTGGGAAATTTGAGGGTTGGGATGCATATGCCTGAAGCTCCAGGGCATGAAACCATAGCAGGCTATTGAGGTTCAATGGAGGACAGCCAGACCATTCTGAGGCTTATTATCCTGAGCATTTCAAACAAAAATACCAGTAAGCTTCCAGGGCCTGGCTCAGATGTCAGCGTTGACATAGTAAGAGACAGCAAGTCTTCAGTGAAAGCCAAATGAAGTGTTCAGCATTCCTCAGGGAGTGTAACATCAGGATCCAGAGAGAGAGAGAGAGAGAGAGATACAGAATCAGGAAAGAGAGAAGAGGAAAGAAGTAGGGTGGAGGAAGGGAGAAGGAATCTGAGCAAACTGACTCTGAGTTGCATTCTCTGGGCCATGTGGTGGCCACAGACAGGGACAACCAGATGGTCTCAACAGTTATTGGATACCCAATGCACCACTTACTATGAATATCTATGTTCTCCACAATATAGAAAGAAAACATCTGATGTTGTGGTTCTGTTTGGCCACACCCCTCTCTTACTGGCTTTAAGGACCTCCAGAAAAAAAAAAAAAAAAAAAAAAAAGGCTGTTCTTCCCTGACTCCAGGCACCACAGATTCCAAAATCAGACCTCAGGTTGGAGGATCATTGAGGAGGCTAGCTGCAGTGTGGATTATGGTACAGTCTGTGGGGGCTTGTCACTGGGCTACTGGTAGATGAGAAGGCTGGTGTCACAAGAATTCCAACAGATGCATGTTTTGCTTCTCAACAGAAGCAAATACACTTGCCACAGCATTCTGGAAGACATGGTAATAGGGAATAGACCCTGGAGGTGTGCATGGGTGGGTACCAAGGACAGAGACACTGAGAATGGAATCTTTTGGGGATCAACAAGCATCTGGAACACATGAGAAACACATTGCCTACGTGCCTTCTCTCTCGCCTGTGAAAGTTCATGCTTAGGGGTTGGTCACACCCATCATGAACCACCTCAGAAGAATGAGTTCATGTATGATTGCCACTCAGATAACTTTTCTCTGCCCAACAACTCAGAGCGTCAAACCAGGCAATTGTGACAACCTGCTTTTGGGCTAGGTACTTCCATATCATGTAAGATAATCAAGACCACCCCTCCAACACACTCACAAGCCAGTCTGATCTAGATAATTTCTCATTGAAATTCTCCTTCCACATGATTCTAGGTTGTGTCAAGTTGGCAATTGGAGCTAATCACCACACCACAGACCCGTGACCAAAGTTAGCTCCTGACTATGGTTGGCTTTCTGTTTATTCTTCCTGAAGTATCTTCATCCTCTTGGCTGCCCCCTTGTTTGTGTGAGTGCTGGGGATGATGATGGTGGTGGTGATGGAGTTTACACCTATTTTAGACTGCACTGATAATTCGGTGTGAGTCAAACCCTTAGGAGAGGAGCATGTTTATCCTCAAAGGTCTTCCTAAAGACTCAGTTTGTCTTGACACCAAGAAAAAGTAGACAATATCATATTATAGTAAAACATACTACAGTAGAGTTTTTTTGCATTAAAAATGGTAAAACTTAACTGTTTTTCTGAAAAGGTGTCTTGAATTTCTCTGCCTTTCTAGGAAAATATGAGTGAGAGTAATCAGGCTTGAGATAAAGGAACTGAGCAGACGGAAACATATTATTCCCCAACAAAGAAACCAGATCCCCCAGTCTGCAGCCCACCTGTAAGTTCCAGGGCCTGACAAGCAGTCACTGGCATCCATCCCAGGAAAGCTCAGCTCCTTTCAAATGGCCCCAAGCAAAAGAACATTTAAGATGCTGCCATATTCTAGTAATTTATTAATGATATCACGTAGCAGGTGTTGGCATCATTTTGGCCCTGGTGCTTCTTACAGAAGACCTTGTTTCCTTCCAAAGTTTATAAGCTTAAAATGAAAACTGGAGAGGAAATTATTCTTGGGAAGAAGCAGGTCTGCTTTTCCAAACAAGGGAATGTTCCAGAAATAAAAGTCTAATGGACAAGGAGGCAGCCTATGCAGGTCCAGAATGAACAGACTCTGCATAGACATGACTCATTCCACACAGTGAAACTTTTACCTGCTCTAGGCACCGAAACCCCATGGTTAGACAGAGTACCATGGATCCAGGGCTGGTGGGACCCGAACTTCATTGGGAGAGTAAATGAGTCATCACATGATGATAGTGAACACGAGGGTTGGAGAGCAGAGAAAAAAGTAGAACTTCATAGGCATCTTATACAGAATCCAAAGATGTGGGAAATAAAAGAGAAAATAAACAGGTTCAGGGGTTGGGGCTAGCTGGGCCATGTAGTGTCTGCTAGAAACAAGGCAAAGCCCACTTACTGTATGTGTGCCATACAGTAAGCTCATTCTCCAACAGCTTATGAATCGCCTCAATTCATACTATGCTACCAAAGAGGTATAGTCATAAGGGTCCATGCAACTGTCTCAAGGTCTTGGAAGAAGTAAAGCCTGGGCTGGGACCCAAAAGTGTGGCATTAGAGGACTTTGTCTATGAAAAACTCAGAGACTGGAGTAATCCTGGCAAACAGCCTCTGACAATGCTAAGCAGTTAGCACAGTGGGACAGTGTGGGGTCTGTTAGTATCATGAGATAGTAGGTCAGAATGAGCTGTACAGTTAGACAGAATAGCAACAAGGAATGGAGATGAATGACTGGGTGAGGGGATGAATGGAAGGATATATAAATAGGCAGATGTATTCATGCATGTATGTATGAATGAATGAATAGGCAAATAAGTAGATAGGTAGATAAATGGAAGGATAGAAAATGGATGGATGGATCAATGGTGGGTAGGTAGATGGATAGGTGGATGGGTGGACAAGTAGATAGATGAACAGGCAGATAAATGGACAAGTGGGTTAATTGATGAATTTATGGGTGGATGTATGGATGTATGAGTGGATGGATGGGTAGAAAGAGATGGATAAGTGGATGGATGATGGATGAGTTTGAGCAGAAGGATGGACAAATGGGGGATGGATGGATAAGTTAAACGTAATTCAATGAAAAGCAACCAAGTAGATGAATTAGACTTTGTCCAAACACCCACATAATGGACTCAGCTGGAATTCTGCACATATCTTCTGTTTTTCCCTACGATCCAGGCTTTGTGGCATATGCATTAACTGCACAGGTGCACCATGCAGAGCAAACAGATCTTCCATTTCTGTTTCTCTCCCTTGAAAGTTCAGTTGATATAGCAGTTCTGGGTGGAGAACAATATTCTCTACCTTGTATTAGTATTCTTTAGTTTTTTTTCAAGACAGGGTTTCTCTGTGTAACAGTCCTGGCTGTCCTGGAACCTGCTTTATAGACCAAGTTGGCCTCAAGCTCACAGAGATCTGCCTGTCTCTGTCTGCCAAGTGTTGGGATTAAAGGTGTATGCTACCATACCCAGATTACATTACTTTCTTAATGTAGCTTTATTTTGTAAATACCTGGTTTTGTGTGAGTTATCTAGAATAAAAGCAACAATGGACAAGTCAGAGACATATATGTTGTTTTAATGAAAAATTGACACATGGTTTTCCAAAGGTTCTTGCTATGTTGGTCTGAGTCCATAAGACTTCAGATCTGTAGGTGATGCTGCAACTTTCTCTATCAGGGTGATCAATATTGATCATCAACTTGCCAGAATCTAGAATCGCCTAACCTTGGACATGCCTGTGAGGAATTATCTTAGTTAGGTTAACTGAAGTGAGAAGGCTCAATCTAAAAGTGGGTGCCACCACTCCCTGAACCTGGGTCCTAGACTGAACAGAAGGAGAAAGTGAGCTGAGCACCACCATCCATCTCTCTCCCCTTTCTTTCTGTAGATATGGTGTGACCAGCTGCCTCGAGCGTCTGCTGGTTTGCCTCCCCTGCAATGATAGGTGGTGTACTTGAACTGTGAGCCTAAATAAGCTCTTTCTCCTTTATGGTGATTTTTGTCAGGGTTTTTATCACAACAATGAGACAAGTAACAAATAGATTAGGATAGAAAAGAGTGAAAGAAGGGAATCAATAGGTACTTGGAGCTGTGGTAGGGCCAAGTCTTTGCAGGTTAGGTGACACAGACAGAAAAGGAGCAGGGCTGGGTTGAAATGACCAAATATCACTATATTTGGATTCAGGACCCCACCCTGGAGTCATTCTCTGTTCTTCTGAATGCAGCTTCAGGCTTGAATATATCCAGTGGCATAGGCCCTTTGGGAAACTGTTGGCCTTGGAGGCCAACAAACAAATGCTCACAGGAAGACTGGGGAGGGGGAGCTGTTGTCAATTTTAAGGGTTTAAGCGTTGGACTTGAGCCCAGCACAGAGCTCTGCCAGGGGGAGGGAGTAAAGGACCAGGTATTGTGAGTGAACACTAGACCCTCAAATGGTCCTAATAGCAGTACTGCACTAGTACAAGCTGGCTCTTCCCTTTGGGGTAGTCACAATGCAACCACATGAACACAACCCCTCTGCTTCCCTCCTGTGGCTGAACTCAGTCATGCCCCACAGCTTGACCAACTAACTGGCTCCTTTCTTAAGCAGGCCTCTAGAGGAGACCAATGCCCTGCATTTATTTGCTCGGCAGTCTCAGGTTTGGCTCCCGAGGAACCATCATCTCTGGCTCTGAAGCCTCTCTGGCTTTTGAGCTAACAGACAATTTTGGTTGCCAGGCAACTGCTGATTTTTCATAACCAACAAGCCTGATAACCCCCATGATAAATTTATCAGGGAGCTACGTCGCATTCCTCATCACCAAATGCTGCTAGAACCCCTGATGAGTTGCTTTGTGAGGGACTCTGGAACCCCCAGTTAAGCAGTACCTACACACGCCCAGGGTAGGGTGGCAGTGCGCACTCCAGAACCGATGTCTGTTCCCTGGGCCCCTTGCCAGATGCTGGTGGCTTGGCATTAGAAGTAATCTGATACTGACATACCGGGAGGACTCCTGTACCGAGATGAATCTAATTTTATACGGGACACCTGTTAGATTGTCCTCTCCTCTCCTGGCCCCTGCCTCTGGGCAGGAAGAAAGGTCACCTGGACGTTGATGGACTGAAGGTCTGGGAGCACAACTGCAATGATCTGAGGAATAAGCAGTAGCTCTTAGACCCTCTGCCCTGCTTCCCCATGCACACTGGCAGCTCTCCAGGAGCTGGCCTGGCCTCAGGGCCTTTTACCAACATTGGTGTCTGAGGCAGTGATTAGCCGGGAGACTGTGGAAGGCTGGCGTGGTTAACTGCTCTGCTATGTAGCTCACACTCTGCATTTTGCTCTCAGGGATTAGAGTCAACGGTGCTGTGGCTGAGGCACCATTGGAGCCCACATAGGATACTGGAAACAGTAGGGGCTACAGCGTCCTTAAAACAAGTACCGTTCCACAACTCAGGACCTGTGGCCTCCAGGAAGAACATCGCTCTCTGATTATCCTGCCTGCCCTTCCTTTCTCACATTGTCTTGCAGTTGTTTTGCAGTGACAGAAACCCTTCCTCTATCTGCACCCATCATGAACCCATCAGCAGTGCCTTCCCTCTGGGAATTCTGTCACTGCTTTTGGCTCTCTCGGGTCACCATGAACAGCTGGATGAAGTTGAGTGTCATCCTTAAAAAAGAACCTCTATGTTCTAATGTTCATTAAGACATTCGATCTTACATAATTAGTCCAATGAGAGCCTGGGTATTCCCATATAGAGATGTCCATGCTTGGGTAGGGTAGTCTGCAAAGAGGTGAAGTTCTCACACATCACACACTGTGTGCCTCCAAGCCCCTATTAATAGTAAGAAGGCACAGAAAGGGAGATGGGAAGGCAGGAGAGTTCATGCCTGCGTGCTGTGTGATTGGGCTGTGGCGCTGTCTCAGAATTCCACAGGGGATGCAAAGGCCATTGTTAGAGCTTGAGATGTGTTTGAGACAAGTGAAGGAAAGCTGACATCATAGGTGAACAGCAGGTTTGTCTCAGTGTTGCGGGGATAGATGATGTGTCATGGCTCAAAGATAAATTGGACAAACCCAGTCCTCTCTGGGTATCCTGGTGTCCTGAGCTGCAGTAACACATCACACAGGCTGGGGATCTTAAAGTGACACACACCACCTCATAGGTTGGAGCCTGGAAGTCCAAGGTCAAGGGTGACCCTACTCCGGCCTCTCTCATTGACTTGCAAGTGCTGCGCCCTCTTTGTGTTCTCACATGGTTGTCCTTCTGTGTGTATCATGTAAGGACACAGTCATACTGGATCAAGTCAGCCTGGAAGGCCTCATCTTAAATAATTTACCTTCATTAAGCCTTCATCTCCAAATATACTCTTGCTATGAGTTCATGGGGGCAGGTCTTGAACATGTGAACTTGGGCAGGCCATAGTTTAATCCATGAGACTGGTCTCAGGCAGAACTTCTTGGACTGTGGATATTGGGGTGATCTCACCAGCAATAGAGGAGGACCACAGCACCCTGACCACTCTTGTCCAATAGGCTTCCCTCCTCCCAGTCTTGAAGGACATGACACGATTGCCTCTGTCAGAAATCTCCACTTCAATCTTAACTCCATGGTCCTAGAATCTTTGTCTATGTCAGGATCTTCCCTTCTGCACATTCTCCATCCCCCTTCCTCTTTTTCTCTTGCTTCTAATCCCTCATTCTTCCCTCTTACCCCCAGAGCTCAATTTCAAGAGACCATCTCCAATCTCCTTGCCTCTCTTCTTTTTACACATGCACCTGGCAAAGCCTCCATCCTTTGTGCTCATCAAAATCAAGATTGCCTTTCTTCCCAACACAAGCATAGCTGTTAACCCCTGCTTAGAATATCCACAATTCCTTTTGCCATCAGGGTCCAGTGTGCTTTGGCCCTCTTGAGCTCCTGTCACCACAAACATCTTGTCCAAGTGCAGGTTCTGCGAGCTGGGAGTCAGGTTCCCTAGGCGAAGGCTGCTTGGTTATTTCAGGGAATTATAACCTGCTCAGGACAGCTGCAGAGAAATTCCTGAGTCAAACTGAAAAGAAGTTAAGAAATCCAGGGCCAGCTGGTCTAGCCATCACTCAAAAGGGTTTTGGAATCCAGCAACCACTTGTTTGGGGTAGTATAAGGCATGTTGAAGCAGGTCCGAGAATAGTAGGTAGCAGAAGTGCACATGGCTGGCAACAAAGGCCCAGAATGCAGGCTTGGAGGGGGGGGGGCAGTGTACCTCTGGTTACAAGCTTTCTTCTCCTGTGATAACGAGAAGTCTCTATGCACCCTCCCCAATGGCTGGGGATCTCCACATTCACCTACAATGATAAGGAGGGCTTGTATTCCTTCCATGATATTTGAGGGGTCTTTCTGACCAACCCCATGGTGACAAGGAGTCTTAGTGTCTTCTCATGGTGATGAAGGATCTCCTGACCTTCATTATGACAAGTGGTCTGCACATTCACTCTTTGTGACCCTCAGATGACTGAGGGTCTCCATGTTCACTCACAATGATGAGGGGGTTTCTGAGTCTCCCACGATGACAGGGTTATCTCTGTGTCCTTTGATGGTGAAGAGATATCCTTACATATCCCATGAAGATGAGGGGAGTCTCTATATCCTTCATGGTGAGGAGGGGTCCTCATGTCCCTTATAATGTTGGGGGATACTTATGTCCCTCATGATGCTAGATATATAGCCCAGAACAAACCTTGGAGCAGCTGGACCCCCACATAATAGGAATTAAGGTTACCAGTGTTGATCCCAAGGACAGCCCGCCACACAAATATGCCCAAAAGTGTACACAAGTATGCTTTCTGTTTGCACAAACTCTGGGCTCATCTCAGGAATTTTAAGGGTTATTATGAGTCTGAAAGAAACTGAGACAAACCCAGGTGGGCTTTGAGATACATGGACTTTCAGATGAACAGTAGGTTCACCATGGACCTTATGTCTCATCCTTATTAAACAAGGCCTCCAGAGCCTCACCACCTGCCTTTCCTTAGAAACTCAAGCAGGCTGAAGAGAATACTGTCACTTTTGTTGCATAAAGATATCAGAGGCTGAAGTGACTGTCAGGTGCAGTCATAAAAACAGTGTTCTTATGAAGTGAAAGTGATTGGGACAAATAAAGGAGGCAGAGAGGGGTGAGTCCTTCCCTCTAGCCCCAGGTTGGCTCTGGAGGACCCTGCCTGGTGGAAATCAAATCTTGGAAAGAAGGTACCCTTCTTCAGTGGAGCCAATCTTCTACCCTGTCTGTGGGCCGCACCTCTGGGGAGCTGCAGGCTGCCTTCCCGAGGGATGACACTGATCACATTTTCTCTCAATGACAACCCACAGAGGCTTGTAAAACCACAGCACGGAATGATTTATGATCTTGGACTATCTCCCACCCCCATCTTCTCTGTATCTAGAGGAGCCCGGCTGCATAGAAAACCATTGCGAGGCTCTCTAGCTCCTTGCAGTGGCAGCGGCATCCCGAGCTTCTAGAATGAACTGTTGTAGTTGACAGAAAAAGCAGCTGGAGACACCCGAGGAGGCTGCCTAGCAGTAAAGGCTTTGGGGTACAAGTGAAAGGAACACATTCCCTGGTGTTTAAACTCAGGTGCACGACTCTTACCCACAGCAGCTGTTGCTGATTTTCTGGGAGGCTGGACACACTGAGCCCTGAAGCTCAGAGAGTAGAGGGCTAGACCAGCAACATGCTTGATTCCAGGTAGTCAGTTATAGAGGCAGGTGACGAGGGCCTCTCCAGGCTGGGTGCTGTTGTCAGATGAAGCTGGGTATGATGGTAGCCAAGGAAGGCCTAAAGAATGAGAAGTCTCCCAGGCAACCTAGCCCAAGACACCTTTTAATTTCTTTTTGTATCTAAGGTTGAGGCACAAGTCTGTATTTCCTACCCCTCAGGGGCATGGGTACTGCTCTGCCAGGCTTCAGAAAGTGCCCACATGCAGCTGATTGGGTCTGGCATGTGAGAAAATGTCCTGAGATGCACTGAGATAACTTGAAGCAAACAGACCAAAACCTAGACGCCTTCACAGGCCTCTCAATCCCAAATGTAGGAAAGGTCCTTGTAAACTGAGATGGCACAATGTGGAAGGCACTCTGGGTCAGAACTGGAACCCCTCCACGGTACCCAGATCATCCAGAGTGTGATTTCTGTCAGCAGCTCTCGTGGCTTACACATACTGTTCTTGGCATAGCAAGCCTTCTGCTGTCTACCCAGGTTTCAGGGAAGCTGACCACATGCAGAGATCAGGGTTCAGGTGGGTGGGGGCCATGTGAGAGTCAACTCTCCCTGGAGTAAGCCTTTTCAGTCCATAACTGGTCAACCTCTTGTGGGTAGGGGTGTTCATACTGCCTTCAAGGACCTGCCTTATAGGTTTGGGTAATAGCTCAGCTTCTAGCCTTTGTGTCCCAGATAAGCATCTCTTACACATACACCTATGTGTAGGTTAGCCCGGATGTGGGTAAACCGGAAGGCATAGGGCTAAAGACCTAGGAAGTGACATAATATATAATTTCTTTGTGCAAGCCTGTCAGGGCAGTTGACCGCAAAGCCAGGCAAGTGGCCACATATGCATGCAGTGATGGGACAAAGCCAAGCCACTGAACCTCCAGGTTCGTCTGGGAGCAGCTGAGTTGTTAAAGGAACTCAGAGAGGAATAAGCAACAGTTCACTGTTGGTTTTGTGATATATTTTGTGGAAATGTTAATGCAAGACACAGTCGATCAAAAGCAGAGCTATAAAAAAGAGAAACTGATTATTTAACACTAATAGAAGCCAGAGCCTATGTTCTAGGAAAGTAAAAATTTACACATCATAAACTATCCAAACACACAGAGCAGCTGTAAAAAAAAAAAAAAAAAAAAGTTGGAAAGCAAATGCAGTCAAAGCCCTTGGCAGGCAGGAGATACCCCACTACAGAGGGAGCAGGTAATCACACTTCAGAGACTAATTCTACATGTGTGACCAAGTATGTGAACATTGCAGGAAGTGCACAGACATGGATAGGTCCAGACCTTATGATTAATGGTGAGGTATCAACCACTGAGGCGGGCCCCTACAAGTTTATCTATACCAGGCCATAGAGAAAACTTCTCTATGTCTAACAAGATAAGTAATGAATTCTATAATACAGTCTCAGGGACACAGACCTTTGCAACTTTGATGAGTAACCCTTTGCAATGTCAACTCAAATGCCCAGTGTAAGAGATACGTCGTTACAATCCATTTTCAGTATGAGATGCATTTATATCTCATTAGAGAACCACACAGAATCAGGGGATATTAGGCCCTGTCTTTTCTAGCTGGCAGCTGGCACCTCTGCCTCCTTAGGTGCTTTCAATTCATCCCGGGGTTGAAAACTCACAGGCACTCTGCTGAGTGACCAAGACCCAGTCAGAAAAGGAGGGAATATCCAGTCTTAGGCTATGCATTAGGTACGGCTTTGTGTTCTGAACCAGTAGGGTGGGAACTTTGGGGGTGAGCAAGGCTAAACATTGAGAAGATTCTACCTCCATGAAGAACTCAGACAACGAAGAATTCAGAGGGCAGAGAAATGCAATTGGGAATATAAAAACCAATGTTTTGGGCTAAATCAACACACTAAGTAAGCTCTCTCTTTCTCTCTTTTATTTTTTTTTCTTTTTTTGACCTTTTCTCTAGGCTCACTCCCAGCTTAACAAAATTGTAAAATAAACTGCTTTTGGTGCTCTGAGTCTCCAGTACTCTTATTATGAAGGGAGGATCATTGTATATCACATTGGTCAAAGAAGTGTGGCACTTCTGAGGTCTGTAGATAGAGCACCAAGCAGTTCTGCATGTGAATCCCAAAGACACTTTATGTTACTTATCTTTTTTTTTTTTTTTTAAGATTTATTTATTATGTATACAGTGTTCTGTCTGCAGGTATATCTGCAGGCCAGAAGAGGGCACCAGATTTCATTATGGATGGTTGTGAGCCACCATGTGGTTGCTGGGAATTGAACTCATGAAGGCATGACCTCTGGAAGAGCAGCCAGTGCTCTTAACCGCTGAGCCATCTCTCCAGCCCAATGTTACTTATCTTTAACAGTCAACTTAGCACAGCTTTGAGTCATCTTAGAGGGGAAAAAAAAAAACCCGCAAGTGAAGAATTGCCTAGATCAGATTTGCCTGTGAGTGATTATCTTGATAGTTAATTGATGTAGGGCATAAGTCTATTGTGGGCAGCACCATTCCCTAGTCAGGTGGTCTACAGGTATATAAGAAAGCTAGCTGAACATGAGCCTGTGAGCGAGAAACCAAGCAGTGTTTCTTTGTGTTTTCGGCTTCAAGCTCGCTCCTGCTTGAGTTCCTGCTCTCAGTGATGAACTGTGACCTGGAAAGGTAAGCCAAGTGTAACCCTTTCCTACCTTAAGCTGCTTTTGGGCCAGAATGTTTAGTGCAGTTCCATAAAGTAGACTAGAATACACATGAAATATGATCTCTGGACAAAGGTATATATAAGTGAATATGCATTTGCTAACTTTGAGATGAAAGAAAACTCAGCTGAGAAATTTGGGGAAATAATGAAAGTCCCGGATAATTCAGGAGAAAAGGAGTGGTTGGGATACAGGGAGTGGGGAAGGAGCAGTTAATCACAGATCATTGCACAGTGCATTCCAAGAATTAAAGCCAGAGTGCCTAGGAACTCTAAACAGGAAGTAAACTAAAACAGGACTTCAGGAAGGGAGGAAGCGCTGATTTGCATATTCAGATACTGCCTGGTTGTAAACAGATTCAGGTAAACTGGAAAAACTTGACAAATGAACGATATTTCTGATGCCAGAAATTATCAAGTGGATTCTGAGAGTTAAAGTCTTCCCAAAACATGACATCCCCCACTCAGGGCTAAGGCCTGACATCAAGAGGCTGCTGTGGGGACCAGGAATTGATTCCCCTCTGTGAGGAAGGGTTCTGTAGACAGAGGGAACATTTCATGGTGTGTGTGAGTGGCTAGAGAAGGGAGTAACCTCCAGGCAGGGGCATCTCCACCTCCCTCAGCCCCATACACAGTGTTCCCAGGCTGTAAAGGCTCCTTCCTCCCTAACCACAAGCAGGATGGGCACAGTTTGCAGGTGTCTCTGTGCCCAGTTTCTCTCTGGAGGAACTCTGTCTCTGGATTCATGATGGCTCATTTGTCCCCAGACACCCGTTGTTCTTCTTGTACCTGATTTGTACAAAAGCTCCTGTTAATGGCATGTGCTATGAACACCTGGGGTGGCCACCATCCTCCATCCAAAGGACAAGGAATGATCAGAAGGTATTGCTGGCAGTGTCTCTGAACCATCCAACCACCTGCTGCCCAATCCCACCTGGTGTTTTGCTCCACTGTCCACGCTCTTGAGTATGTTCAGGTTCAGACAGTTCTGCGGTTCAGGGCTTTGGGACTTTTTTTTTCCATTTTCTCCTAGTCACATCGCGCCTAAGAAGGCCAAGCTGCAATTCACTCAGCCATGAAATAGAGCCACAGATCTGCTGTGACTGTCCCACTTGTGTGCATGGAATCATCTCTGGTCTGGATCCATGGCTGCTTGGTTACTGGTGTGTGCATGACATCTGCCACAGGCTTGTTTGAAGGTGCACACCTCCATATGCTGTCTCTAGCCCAGCTTCTCTGGGAGAGCTGAGCAAGGGAGGCTTCATCTAAGTGATAAATGAGAAACCCCCTTCCCTCAATTGTCTCTGCTCTGTGTTTTTATTTAATGATAAAGGAAATTTGCTAACACAGGATTGAGCAGGAATGGAGTAGACTGATCACATGGGCTCACCTTCCCCCCCCCCCCACCTCACCACCACACTGCATCTCCTGCTGCTGCAGCCTCATCAAGAAGAAATCTGTGGAATGTGGCTGGGTGCTGCACCAGGGAAATGAGAGAGGCTATTTGTGAAGGAGCAACAGCAGGGGGAGGGGGGTTTGGGGGGCAGATATTTCCAGCCTGCTGAGCCTCAAGACTCCCCTGAAAGAAGCCTGGGAGTTTCTGGCAACTTCTTCAGCATTGCATGTGAACACGCTCACTTCTCCTCATCACACAAACATTCTCATTTGTCTTCCTGCCAGGACTCAGCACCCCGATGAGTCTCCTGTAGTCGTGGGAGTGCTGCTGTTTCTATTTCTTCTAGACTCTTCTAGAAGAATTACTCCAATGACATTAAAAGGAATATTTGGAAGACGGTAGCCAGATGTGGCGGTGTTTGAGAGTTGGTATGGCTAGTACCTTTCGCTCTGCAGGGCTGCTATGCCCACTCCAGAGGTCTGTGCGTAGAAGCCACAATGTCTTAGAGATGGACACTTGCTGGTGTCCCAGTTTCCATGGTGAGTAGGATGTACCTTCTTTGCTACCATCATGGAAAGAATAGAAAAAAGATGGGTGTCTTAACTACGTAGTGAAAATTCCTGCTTAGTATGAAGTGAATGTCTCTCACCACTAGACAATCTCTACTTGCTACAAACCACCAGGCAAAGGTCCCTTCTCCATACTCTGCCTTTTTTCCCCCCTCTTGTGAGGCAGTTGCATCACATGAGAATCTTCTGGGCCTGCCCACTCTGTCTCTATGTTCCCCAGAAGCCAGTGAGGTATATCACCCTCACTCAGAGCTCTGCAACTCTTTTTACATCCTGGTTGGGTCCTTGGGCCTGAAACATGCCTCCTTCTAGTCCCCTGACCCCTGGACTCTTCTGTCTGCTTCAGGGAGCAGCTCTAGGGTGACCAAAGACTGCTCTTGTTGGTGCTTGGTGACCCCCACTTCTCTTTCTCAGTGCTCTCAGAGACAATATCACCACAAAGCTTGGCCTGGCATGGCTAGCAGGGATCAGTGTCAGGACAACACACAAGTGGACTCTTGGTCTTTTTTTTTTTTTGTGCATGTTATTATATATTTATTTTTTAAAATAATTTATTTTTTTATTTCTTCAAGTTACATCTCAATCACAATCCCCTCCCTACTCCCC
>CAJQZJ010031773.1:2450651-2477642 GCA_907164525.1 Lophiomys imhausi
AAAAAATGACATACCAGTGGCTGCCTGGACAGTTCCCATTTTCTCTCCATACATTACAGCATCAATCTTCAGCCATTTGGCTGCCTTTTGATGACCCCGAGAAAATTTATTGAAAGCCCCTCCTCTTTATGTCAGGAGGAACACATGGGGCCTGATTCTCTTTCAAAGTGTGCAACAGAAAAAAGACACATATATGTTCCACGGAAAGGATGGATAACTATACTCCTGGGTCCCCTTAGGATTTGTACTCTTTGAGCCCCTTCCCCAGAGCCTGCTGGCTGAGTGGCTGACTGGATGTCACCTTCATCTGTAGAATCAAGACACAGCATTTGACCAAGGGAGACTCTAGGGACTTTCTCAGCATGGCTGCATTGTCCTGGCATAGATACATATGGTAGCATTATCTCCAAGGAACACAGAATGCTGTAGAGGTGGACACCAAAGATGGTGCTGAGTCTAGCAAAGTGGCAATCTGGCCCATCATAGGGACCTAACCTAGTATGTAGATAATCTCATTTCCACTGCCCAGCAGCCCAGGGGGAATCAGGTAGCTGTGGCCACACTACCTTACTAACAGGTTCTTGTTACCTTGGGTCTTCATCACCCTGGACACAAAGCCTGATAATGATGCCATCAGCAAGAGTTCTGTCCCCAGCAGACAAACGTGGCCTTCCCTGACCTGAGCAATTTGTGGCATGTGTAACATTCCCATGGGAGGCTGGGACAACTAGAACCATGTCAGGAAGATTCAAGATGGTTCCCTGTGATGGCTAACCTTGGTTATCAAGTTGACACACCTGAGAATAGAGAACCTCAACTGAAGAATTGCTTCTATTAGAATGGTCTGTGTGCCTGTCTATGGGGGCATTTTCTTCATTGTCAATTGATATAGGAGGGCCAACCTCATGTGAGTGGTGCCATCCACAGGTGGGTGGGTCTGGGCTGTACAAGTAAAGTAGCTGAATGTGTGCTTACAAGCAAGCCAGTAGCAGTAATTTTCCATGTTTTCTGTCTCTGTTCTTGCTCAAGTTCTGCCTTGAATTCCCTTTAGTGATGGACTGTTACTTGGAAATGTAAGGTGAAATGAACCCTTTCCTTCTTGAGTTAGTTTTGGTTAGTGTGTTATCATGATAACAGAAAGCATGCTAGATTATTCCTTCTCCACCCCACCCTCAACATACTATCCTCTAGGTTTGCTTAAAGGCTAGATCAAGAGTGTTTATAATATTGGTCAGGTTGGCTCTCAAGCTTTATGCTTTGATTTACTTCTGTGTCTTTTCTCCATTGTATGTTTTTGGGACCTTTGTCAAATATCAGGTGACTGTAGATATATGGTTTATTTCTGGAGCCTCTATTCTATTCCATTTGTCTCTGTGTCTGCTTTTGTGTTTGTACCATACTGTTTTTGCTACTAGAGCTTTATCCTAAATATGAAAAAAAAAAAAAAAAAGGCTAAGTGTGGTGACATTCAGGAGGCAGAGGCAAGTGGTTGGCTACAAGACCAAGGTCAGCTTTGTCTACATAGTAAGTTACAAACTAGCCAGAACTTCATATTAATGGAGGAGAAAGGGAGAGAGGGATGGAAGGAGGGAGAGAGACAAGGACAGAAGGAGGGAGAGAAGAGAGAAGAAGGAGGAGGAAAGAGGAAAGAGTAAGGAGGAAGAAGAAGAAGGAAAAGAAGAAGTAGCAGGAGGATGAGGAGGAACAGGAGGAGGAGGAAGTGGAGGAGGAGGAGGAGGAGGAGGAGGCGGAGGAGGAGGAGGAGGAGGAAGACAACCTACTCTCATCTCCAGGCCCACAAGGCAGACCTATCCACGCTGCCTATAGGATGCACACTTTCTAATTCTGAGGATCAATCATCACTGTCAACCTGACTGAATTTGGAATCACCTAGGAGACACACCTCTAAGTGTGTGTTGGGTGTGTCAACAGAGAGGACCGACTGTGGCTGAAGTGTAGCTGTGACCATCCTGAATAGAAAGGAGACAGATGAATTCCAGCATTCATCTCTCTGGTTTCTGACTATAGATTCAATGCAATCCACTGCGTCTGGTGCCCGGTGTCATGCTTTTTCCACCACGAAGGACTGTATTCTTAAACCACTAGAGAAAATAAACCCTTCTTTCAGGTACTTTTGTCTGTTATTTGTTGATAGCGAGGCAGTCAGTAATATATATCCGACGCCCAGAGGACAGTCCCTTCTTTAGAAACCTCAATCTAGAGACACATGTGTCTCACCTGTCCCCTTGTAAATGTGACATGCCCAGCCTTGTGGTGTGTGGGATGCACAATGACACACTGAGAGCTCCATCTGAGCCAGACCTCCTAAGGGAGATATCACTTAATGCACCAAATGGGGAATAAAGCTTGCTTTTCTGCCAGGTTAAAAAGAATGATGACTTGAAAGAAAACCATTTTCTCAGATCAGAGATGAGGATGGGAAGGGAAAGGCCCATCTATTCCTCTAGTCAAATGCTCTGGCCTCCTTTTGATGTCCTGGAAGTCGGCACATGAGAAACCATCTTTTGATGCTCTTAGACCACGTGCCCCTTGGCTGCGCTTGGTTCCTGCATGTGCTTCTTATCTTCACAGCCAGCTGCAGCATCCTCCAGCAGAGGGGCTCCCTGGGAAGAGCTCTGATCCCTCAGAGAATGGAGACATTTGTGGCCCACACACTCCTGGTTTTTTGAACCACAGTGAGGAGCATGCTGACCATGGTCACCATGTTTGTTTTTCTTCCACTCAATGAAAAGGCAAGTCCTCCCAACCCCCAGGTGCCTGTGATTGTCTGAGCAGCCAGCCAAAGCAATACAAAGCTCCACAGAGTTACTAAGCTTCAACCCTGCAACAAATGTGCCCAGTGCTAACAGAAGGCAGGCAACAGGGACACGTGGGAGGAAGGAAGATAATAGACAGTCCATTCAACCACTCTAGAACTCACTCATTTCTAGCTTTAGATAGGACCATCCTTTGTAAAAAGGGAGAAGAGAGATATTTTAACTAACCTGACCATAGAAATGACACAAAAGTCAACTGGTGGCTCCTGAAGGCCTTTACTATAAGTGGGAACTAGGGTAAGCACCTGGAGACTGAAGCTAGCATGGAGTTTTGGAGGCTCTGAGACTTCTAAAGACTGAAGCATGATGCTTATTCTTTCTTTCAGTTGGGTGGTGGGACCAAGCAGGAAAGTAAGCATAAATATTCCATGGAGCTTGTGCCAGGAGATGTCTGCAGCCATAGAGCTTCCCATGGAGGAGTTTGGATGCTTCCCTGCCTCAATCCTTTCTCATGGTATGGACCTCTTTCCTCTGCAGCCCTCTTGGGATAGAGGAGGGTCATACAGCTGATGTTTCCTTCTCTGTTCTTCATTGATCCTGTGTGAGCTCCTCCTTCTAAAATTGACACATAGATGAGGACTGAGAAACATGAGGAAGTCCTGGAATGGGGGAGAGTCCAGTGGCAGAGCATGCTCAGCATTCATTGAGTAGCCCCTCATTCTACCTGTGGCCTTGAGTCCAGGAGGGCATGGATGAGACCCACCCCTCTGTCCATACCATGAGACCCACCCTTTCCTGTGCACACTATGAGACCCACCCTTCTCTGTGTACACTATGAGATACACTCTTCCCTGTGTACACTATGAGACTCACCCTTCCCTGTGTACACTATGAGACACACTCTTCCCTGTGTACACTATGAGACCCACACTTCCCTGTATACATTATGAGATCCACACTTCCCTGTATACACTATGAGATCCACACTTCCCTGTATTCACTATGAGATCCACACTTCCCTGTGTACACTATGAGACCTACACTTCCCTGTATACACTATGAGACCTACACTTCCCTGTATACACTATGAGACCCACCCATCCCTAGGATAGAGGAGGGTCACACAGCTGATGTTTGTTTCTCCGTTCTTCATTGACCCTATGGACACCATGAAACCCATCTCTCCCGGTGCACACCATGAGACTCATCCTTCCCTGTGCACAACATGAGACCCACCCCTCCCTGTGCACACCAGCCTTTAGAGCTCTGATTCTATGAAGCAGAAAGTCCTTCACCTTGCAAGAATTCATGGTCGCACTGTTCCACTGTCTCTAGAACTCAGGTGGTGATGGTTTCTCTGTGACCCAGACCTACCAGGTTATATGTGGGTCAGACTCTTGTCCTCTGTAGAGTCACCTCTCAAATGTCTCCATGTTGTGTCTCAGTCAAGGCCTGCCTACCTATTTACCTGATGTGTGTAGCAGGTTAGCTTACCTCCTGCCTTGATCCCTCAGCTAAGATAGTGGGCTTCTTCCCACTGGAGAGATTTTTATTGATTAGAGACATGCCTGTGGGGTGACAGTGGCACCCAGCAGATGACCATCTTGCACAGCTCACAGGATGTCTGCAGTGCTTCTGATAGGCCTCTCCACCACATCTCTCTGAGACTGCATAGTTGACTTTGCATCAGGGTTTTGTTTATGCCTGAGTAGAGCCACCTCTGCAGACAGCCCTTCCTGCACGGGCCCCCCCTTTTATCCTCTATATTCTTAAGGTTTTGTTTCTTTTTTCTTAAAAATTCTTAATTTTATTATGTCATATTCTCAAAATGCATTTTATTTGCTACCTTATGAACTATCACTGGTTGTCCCTTGTTGGGTTCCCACTGAGCCTGATGTGGCCTATGAGCACCCCCTCCTGGCTGCTCCTGTGCTCCCTGGCTGTGTCCCTTCAGTCCTGGGGAAAGCATCCATTCTGCTCAGGGGTATCTGTGTCTCCCTGGTCCTATCCTGGGACCAGCCAGTTCTCCCAGGAGCCCCGGATGCTTTGTATAAGAACTGTGTCATCATCAAGACCACTGGACAGGTGAGAATGAACATCTTGCTTTTGTTTCCGTTCTTATTGTTATACAGGATTACTTACATAAGACCATTTTCACACACATACAGGATGCATCTTGTCTCCATCCTCCCAAATTTTAACCACCCTACTTCTTCTTACCCCTTGCTGTCCCATTAGTGCCTTTATTCTCCAAGATTCTTTCAATGGGAAGATACAAGAAACAATCTCTTTGATAAGCTCTAGTCCAGTTAAAACCATTGCTTCCCAATTCTCCTCAGTACATTCTACTCCAGGGACAATCTCCTCCCAGCTGTGTCTCTGCCCAGCTTGTTTGCTCATTTGCCCTGTTTGGCAATCACACAGAATTGTTTCATATTTATAATCAAACACTACAGTCAGCACAAATATACAGGCAAAAATCTAAACATCAACATTTATTGTCAGTTTTTAATGTCCTCAGAATATATCCTTCTAATTTTGCATAATTAGAAATCAGTATTCATAATTCATGTGAATTCATTATTTTCTTGTATCTCCGTGTCATCTGCTAACACAAATACAACTCTCTCTCTCTCTCCCTCCCTCCTACCATCCCTCCCTCTTTGCTGCCTTCCTTCCTCCTTCCCTCTCTTTTTAGCTTTAGATATTGTCTTACTGTATTCAGGTTCATTATTCTTTCTGAATATTGATATATTTCAGATTTAGATTGTAATACATTTCTTGCAAATACAGGTGTGCATGTGGTATGTACACATGTGTATAATGTGGATGGTGGTGTGTGTACACATGATGTGTGCAGTATAAATGGTATTATGTATGCATGTTTGTAGTGTGGATGATATCATGTAGGTGCACATATGTGTGGTGCGGATGGTGTGTGTGCATGAACACGTGTGTGCTTGATCACATGTGTATATGTGTCTGTGTGTATGTACACAGAGGGACATTAGGTCACAAGCATTTTACCAATATAAGTGATGTAATAATGTGTGGGTGGCCTGGAGACAGGGAGTTCATGCCCTGGGCTTACAGTAAGAGAAGAGAGAAGAGGGAGAGAAGAAGAAAGAAGGGAGGTACAGGAAAGACAGAGGGAGGAGGAAAAGAAGGGAAGGAGGATAGAGGAGGAGGGAGAGGGAGAGAGTTTTGAGAGATGCAGATCTGACTAGAAACTAGAGTAGCTGTCCAAGGGCTCAAAGCCATTGGCCTGGCTGGTTATGAAGCCATCCAGGGGGAGGTGTTAGCAGCTGTAGGACCTTGCTGTCCTCCATCTTTCATTACCACTCCTCACAGTCCTCCAGTGTCTCTCCACTCCCTAGCATCCCTTACTCTCTCTCTCTCTTTCTCTCTTTTCCCCATGAACCATCTCCGTGAATCCAACTCTTGAACAATGTGGCTACTGTCTGAAGCTTAAGATTTACACCACTGAGTAGAAATTCTCAACTCCCCTAAAGAACACCCAAGTATAGCCCTCATGGTGACCTTTGTCCTGGGTGGAGTCCTGTGGAAGGTCAGTGACCCCTCATCAGCATTAGACACTGGCTCCCAGGGAGCTCTGGAGTGTGACCGAAGGATACCCTGCAGGAGAGCTGGTTGGAATGCCATCCTAGCACTGTCCTTTTAGGGTGGTCCCAACCTTGTGCCCAGCCAGTGGTGTTCCACTCTTTAATTTGCTTAGCAGCTCTCCACAGATGTGGTTGCTATTTGAGGACATATGGCTGCCCACAGCACACACCTTGCTTTCTATCTCTGCCTTGGTTTCTTTCCTTGTTCTTTCTGCAGACCCATGACCATTAAGCTTCATGGAATCTGGTTCTGGAAGCAGGTTGGACAAAGATAGTGAAGAGAAGGCATGTAAACATGGCTAGGACCACAGGGCAGGTGACCCTGATAGGACTGACCCTGAATGTGCCTCCCTGTGTCCTGCCAGTTCTGTTAGTTTATATATGGGGTTTAAAGGGGAGCCTGTCAGTTCTAGGGAGTGCGTTAAAAGTGAGTGGGTTCCACACTGAGTGTGGAAATGAAGGTGCCAGTGGAGAAAAGCACAAAATTAACTCAGTTCAGCCATGCCCTATCGAGTGTGTCTTCCCAAAGTTTTCTGGAATAACAGGATACACGTAAAATGGGCCATTTATTCTGAGATTGCACACATGAGAATCTAATGATTTTACCCTTTCACAGAAAGAATAAGCTTTGTAGTAATCATTTCTGACTGTCTGGGGAGACAGTGACCATCATTTATTTCAAAACTATTTTGGCCAATTGTCACTTTATTTTCTATTTGGACAGGAGAATGGAGTGTAGCATCCAGGCACGACGGCTGCCCTTTAACTGCCAGGTGAGTGTTCACTGAGGCTCAGGCTGTACCCGTGCTGGAGGTGGCTGGCTTGCTTCATGCGGAAAAATGGCTGAAGTTAACTAGGGGTCACTTTTGTGTGTCTGTATGTTCCACAGGAGAAAAGTGACTATCGCTCATGATAATACCTCAGTAACATTGCTACCATGCTGAGGACATGACCAACAGGCAAGACTTCATGTACGGCCATGAGTTCAAGAAACAAGGACCCGATCAAGTCGGGATCTGCCTGCCCAGATTCTCTCCTGCCTCGAGTTAATATAAATTCAAGCTGAGGAACAGCCAGTTTCCCTGACCCTCAACAGCTCAATTCTGTCAGGAGACTGGGCCACCACTGTCCCTTTCTACCTGTCCTCATTTCTCCCTAAACCTCTGCTTCTGGTCCTGTGTCTCTGTAAGCCCCAGCCTCTTCAGCATCTCACTTTCTCTCTTCTGGTTGACTGGTCCTGGTACTACTTAAAGCCATGTGAGAAAGTTAGGAACCCCACCCCCCACCCCGGGGTTCTCACGAAGAACCCAGGGAGCCAGCTGCATACTGTGAACAGGGAAATGAAGTGGCTAATATTGTCCTGGGGAAAGAAGTCATGGGCTGTGGGCTGGGGACTGAGCTTCCTGGAGGGTCCGCTCTTCTTGACACCAGCCCCCTTTGCTGCACTATAGCTCCAAGGGGATTTATAAATCCAGTTTTGTGTCTTTACAGCATTCTCATTCTGTTGCTTGATGCCAGGAACAAATGCTGACCTGCTGACCCCACTGACTATCTTTTCAGAATGAATCTCTTTTCACAGAGTTCCTGGGGCACCTGCGTCCTGGAGACAGTTCCCTATCTGGAGCTTTTCTCTGTGATCTGCTTCACTGAGGAGACAGAGAAAAGGATGGTTGTGTTTACTTCCTGGCTTTGGAGAGAGCAGGGAGCAGTTAGGGTGAGTCCCCTGATCGGCTGAGACATGGGTGCATCTGGTCAGTGGGCTCAGACATGTTTAGCTTTGGTGCTCTGTGGAGGCACACTGTTGGGATTCACAGCTGGACAGCCAGGCCTCACCCAAACTCTTATCCACCTATCCTTGTATCCCCTGACCCTCTGACCCTCTGCCTTAGAGGACCTTACCTGAGCCCCAGAGGGCTACACTGAGTCTTCCACACAATGGCTACCCAAGTCACTGACCAAACAACATCCTTATGTCAAGGCAGTAAAAATGACAGAGGTGTGAAACTCAAGGGGGGGGGGGTGCTGACCTATAGCACTGTGGAGCCCACCCTGGGATCAGAGGTGAAAGGGAGTAGAAATCTCAGTTGGCTTCAAGCTTCCCATATGATGTCTGTCTTCTTCCTGGCTCTAGGGGTTAGAATGATGTCACTCCCAGCTGAGTACTAACCTTCATCACAGAAGCTCAGCCCAGGACTACCCCACATTGGGCCACCTCGGGGTCCACCCCATGTCCTGAGACCCTGAAGTTCATCACATGCCTGACTGACCTAGATTCCACTCATGTATGGCTTCCCTAGGGTCCACTGCACACCTGGACACCTTGCCCTGCTGGTCCTGCATGTTGCAGTGTGGAATGACTTAGAGGACCACCGAGGCCATGAGTGTCCACTTACTCAACTTTCACTAAGGCCAAAGTGACCACTGTTTGATCTACCTTAATCTCTGTGGCCCCCGGGTTCCGGTCAGTCCCTGAAATCTCTCTCCATGCTGCTTCCTTTGCATCCTCCTCATCCTTCCTGCAGGGCCATCACCAGGGCTCTTGCTACACCTTTGCCCGTGAGCTGGACCTATGGGCTGATCAAGAGTCATGGTCTTCTCCTTAAATGTCTGCCTTTTAAATTAGAATGATACAGATAGGAACCAGGCCAGTGTGTGTCCCACTTGCTGGTCAGCTGAGCTGGTCAAGTCCTCTAGGGTCCCCAGGAAGCTAGGTGGTGCAGTTATCTGGCCAGGTCTGCTTAGATTTCCTTATTTGGTAGTGTTAAGATACTGTACAGGAGGTTTCAGGACCCTCTGCCCTTAGACCACTCACAAGCCTGTGACCTCTGATCCAGGTGGCACCTCATTAGTAATCAGGGACCCTGGCCCTTGTGTGTGTGTGTGTGTGTGTGTGTGTGTGTGTGTGTGTGCCTCTGCTCATCTTATGTGGGAGTCTGCACCCGGAATGTGTTGAGGGTGGGGTCCTCCTCGCTCTCTCAGGTCACCTCTGCACCACTCCACAGCCCATAGTCTTAGGAATCCTCCAGCCAGCAAGCAGGGTGAGAGTGCCCTGTTCCTCACCATTGCACCCTTGGCATGCTGTAGGTTGTTTCCGTCATAGTGCTGATGACAATGAGTGACAGGATTGTGGCCGCCCAGCTGGCTCAGCAGCAGTGCGGGAAGGATATGGCCTGTTGAGGCCATGTGCACTTCACCTGTGGGACCAGGAGATGAGGCATGGGCAGGCGGCCAAGCACAAGATCACTGCAGATTCTCCTTATCCTTGGGGGCCTTAGCCTTTCTTTGAGACCTTCAACTGACTGGACAAGACCCACCCACACTATGGAGGGCCATGTGTTTCAGTATCTGAAGATTCTGCCTCAGACGCAAAGCCCTTCCCTGGGTCTCCAGCTTGCCGTCTGTGCAGAGCTAGCAGAGTCCCACCTCAATGGTCTTATGAACTGATCTTCAACATGTCTTAAGACATCTTCAGTTCCCCACAGGTGCATGCGTGCACAAACGTGCATGTGTAACTGTTATTGTCCTCATTACTTTGACCAGACATCTAGGAAGGGCCCTAAGGGGAAGCAGAGGTAGCAGGGGCTCTTCCCCTCTTTGCATCTTGGAACAAGAGACAGAGAAAGGTGAATGCCAGACCTTGGCTGAATTTCTTCTTTTCTCATTTTGTAGTCTAGGACCACAGTTCATGAGATGCTGCAGCCCAAGTTTGGGGGAGGGGGTGGTCATCTTCTTCTCTCAGCTATGTCCTCCCTGGAAACACCCTCACAGACACGGGTGTGTCTGATTACTATCCTAAGCATCTATGAATCCTGTCAGGTGGACAGCCGGAATTAACCTCTATTATTTATTCTTTTCAGGTAGTGCTGGGTGTTGGAATGGGCCACCCAAATGCCAGGCAAATGCTCAGCCAATGTATGTGTTTTGGACAAGGGCGTCCATAGTCAAAGCCATGAATATGTGTTCTTGTGTGCACACATTGGTTTCTCTGAAGAATGCTGATGTGCTCAAGGTTCTTGGCCAAAAGTAAATAAATCAGGGAAAGGGCAGGTGGGCCAGGAAGAGGTCACACCAGGCAGAGCTGAGAACCCATAACTTGATTTGCCAACTTGGGCACCCATGGTGATTTTGACAAGTCCAATTTCTGTAGCAGACAGCCTAAGCCTGACAGTGTGTGTGAATGAGAAAAAGACAGGACTAGAGAGAATGGGTTACTGAGCGCAGACTTGATCCTGCAGTCTTAGAAGGGGGTGGGGACAGGGAAGTCGATGGGTGAGACATATTTGAACACCATGTGGATGAACTTACCAGACAGAGAATCAGGGAAGGGGCTGACCACTAAGTCCATAAACGGTCTGAGCAGGGAATCTGTTAATTGGATTAAAGAGTGGAGAGCCTGTGGACTGTATCTGGGTCATGCCCCACTGTTTCCTCTTCTGTCATCCCTATCTGGGCTGCAGGAAGAGGGAACTTGGGCAACCTCATGAGAGCAGAGACAGAATGTCTTCTGATGGCTCAGCCACCTCTACAGTCATGGAGCTCTATGCTACACCCAACAGCTGGGCAGGTGTGCAGGGCAGTGGGTTGCAATCCAGAAGCCCTATTAAGGCAGCACAGTTAATTTGGCCCTGACTCCCAGTCACTTGGCCAGTCTCTTGCTTGGCAGGAAGATTTGATCCTCAGCTTGTGGGAGAGGGTAGAGTAAGGAGGAGAAAGAACAGAACTTTTTGGGGTCATGATTAAAAACCTCAAAGTGCCATCCTGCTTAGTACACCAGTGGTATAAAAACCCATTCATGTAGAGCCATCCCCAGGTGCAGGATGGGGTCAGAGTAGGTCTCTGTGGAGTCTGTTTATTCTAAAAGAGGGGAGAGGCTTGGAAGCAGAAGATATATGGAGGGCAACTACAACCGTGCATCAGGGATGTCCTGGGACCAAGCAGAAACTTCTGAGGATCAAGAAACAGTCTATCTCAGCAGTTCTCAGCTTGTGGGTGGCAACCCCTATGGCAAACCTCTGTCTCCAAAAAATATTTGCATCACGACTCATAACAGCAGCAACATTACAGTTATGAAGTAGCAATGAAAATAATTTTATGGTTGGGGGGGGTGTCACCAAAACATGGAGAACTGTATTAAAGGGTTGCAGCATTAGGAAGGTTGAGAAACATTCATCTATCTCATCTATCTGGTTATATTTTTATCTACCATGACTCACTCTTTGGTCAGTTTTGTTAGGAATAAGGGTTGCAACTCTAGAGTCCTGTGAGCACACCACCCATGAGGTGAATGCTGCCTGTGGGTGCCCCCTGCCTTTTGGTTTTGAGTTGTTGGCTTGGTACAGAAGGCTGGGACAGACCACAGGGCATTCTTGCTGTGAATTCTTGCTTTCCCCGAGACCCCAAGATTCAAGGTGGCCCACACAGTCAACCTCCATGGAGCTCTATGCTACACCCAACAGTGAAGACTATAAAGGGAATTGTCAATGAGTCGGGAACAGGAACCACAGAATGAAAGCAGCCTGGAAGGAATACCTTCCACACGGACTTCCTCCTAGGGAAAACAGGTTGGGAGGAGGGTGGCAAGGCTGGTGTCTGTAAGTCCTGAACCCTCTTGGTGGAGTTGGGAGGCAGTGCTTGCTATGACCCTGGCTGCAGAGAGCCTGAGGGAGGAAATAATAAGGCCAGTCGAGCACAGCCTAACTAAGGCTCTAAAGTACTCAGGCGGTGAGCATTAAACAAACTCATAAACTCCCAAACCAGGAGCCGTGCTGGGCTTCCAAAGCGCTCAAACAAGCCCCAGACAGAAATCTAAAAAGATGGAAAACCTTTTAAGGAGCTTCCTCAGGGACCAGGCAGGACCCCTAGCTCTTAGCAAACATACTATAGCTTCGCTTTCTCTTTTTCTGACATTGTGGTTTTTGTAAGAAAACATCTGGTACCCTTTCCCCCACTGAGCTTATCTTTTTAGCTCACTTTGAAATGGAAAATTGATTTTTAAATAATTTTTTAAACAGCTAAAGAATAGAGACATGTCCTTTTCCTAATGTGGTTGCTGTGGGCTCCTACTGACAGGGCCCCCTCGGGCCCATCTCCTTAACCCTTAGCTGACAGTCATCATACTCGACCCAGCCTTTTACTCAGGAATCTCCAATGAGAAAACAAGGGATATTCTAGGCAGAAATAGAGTGACCATTCTCTGTAAAGGCTTAGTCCCTGGCTGCAATAAGCCACTTTGGTCCCCAAACCTGCTTTATCCAGAGGGGGAAGCAGAGACCCCCACTCAGGAGAAAGGGAGCCTGGAGCATATTGCCATTAATTGGCCCTGGTCCTGGGGGGCTTAGGTGGGTATCTTCTGCCTGCCAGGTCAGTGGTTGTCAATGCTCTGCAGGTATCCCTGGAGCTACACCATATGGGGCTGCTGCTGTTTATGGCAGGGCTCTCTATCTGACCTCAGACCACAGGAGAATGATGCATACACTAAGTAAGCATGGATAACTCTTGCAGATCCTAGGGTCTCTGGGAAGGAAAATGCTGTCCTAGTCCCTGGGAGAAACCTGACAACCAGCAGAGAATATTCCAGGAAGTCCTGGTCTCTTGTTGATATGGGAGGGAAACTTCAAGATGGTGGCTGTAACCACAGATGAACACATTCTCTTTTCTACTGTTCACACCATAGAGATTCCCCAATCACCCAGAGCCCATCAGTTCCTGAGGCAGCATGCATGTACACTGTAATGAAAGAAGGCATTGGGGGGAGGGACGTCGGGGTATCCTTCTAAACCTGTCACTGTGATTCAGAGTGAGTGGGAGAACAGGACAGAAAGACCCAAGCCATTTGACGTTCCTGCCTGCTGTACTCTTCTACAAGACTGGCAGGTTAACAGAAGGTGTGTAAGAGGAAGCAGCCACAGGCCAGAGGCTCTAGGTGCAGAAGAGGCAGGCTCACAAAAGCAACTCAGCATCCTGGGTGGGTGTGGCAGCGCAGCGGGGACAAGTACTCTAGTGTAAAACTGGTGAGCTGGAGGGAAGGTTGGAATTGAGGTCATGGCCATTCACCAACACCAGTCTCTCACGGTGACTCATGGATGGTGGCTGCAGAAGATGTTAACAGCTGGGGACAGAAGTAAAGGGGATTCAGTTTATTTTATGCTCCTTCAAAACCAAAAACATTCCCTCCAAGATGAATTCGTTTTTTTTTTTTTTTTTAAGGGATTACGGATGTGTTTGAAAATGTGATGTCTCTACCAAGGATTGTACCCAGCAAATGAAGCAGCCACAGACACAAAAAGCATGCATGCTGCGCATTTTCACATGGTAGAAGTTCTAGAGCAAGCAAAATTAATGCAATGTGACAGAGATCACACGCCGTGTTCACCGGGCTGGTGAATGAGGATCGACTGGGAAACAGCAGGAGGGACGTTCCATCTTTGGGGAGGTGGATGTGTTTTAGATTTCCATCTAATTGGTGTCACCTGGGCAAGTACTTTGATAAAACTCACACTATTGTGCAGTAGAAATCTAAGTATTTTCTTCCCTATTATATAAACCTTGATAGATTTCACTTAGTTGTATGCATTGTGACGGGATCGCGTTTATTTTATCAAGGAGATGTGGTTCGGCATTGATAAAAATCAAAGTACCACAACAGGCTGTCAGAAAAAGCGAAGGGCAATCATCCAATTCTCTCTTGATAGGAGCAGGGAAGTGCGCTGATGAAGCCAGCATCAACTCATGACTTTCAAAAACCGAAGCCCTGGAATAAAAGAGAGCTTCTTTACTCTGATGAAGAATAACTTCAGAAAGTTCTACAGTGCAAATAACCAGTGGTGAAATATGGCTTTGCCTGAGATCTGTACAGGAACATGTATGCAGGCTACTTGGATCCTGCAGTGGCCAGAGTGAACTAGGCACTGGGTTGAGACTGGGAATGAAGAGAAGCATTTGCAATTAGTCATAGGTGACAGGAATATGGGTGTAGAAATACCCTCAATTCCACCCACAAACTATTGCATTTCATAAGTGACTTTAACAAGGTCACTGGAGTCAGGGTGAATTCACACACATCAATCTGGACTGTCTAAGAGTGACAAATGGGGACAGAATTCTAAAATACCACAAGAACAGCATCCAAACGCTAGATTATAGGGAAGAAAACCAAAGGTGGGGAAGACCTCTACAATATAGCTACCCCATTCTCTTAAGGATATCCAAGAAACCCAGTAAACATGGGTGGAAACAACCTTCATGAGTGGGGATACTTGATTTGCAGCATCTAAGAAAGAAAATCTTCTTAGTCTTCCCAAGGAATGGCTAAGTTGACTCTGGGTTCCACACAACAACTCAGAAAGGCAGGCAGATGAGAGGCCTATAAGAACAAAGCTGAGGTTAGCTATCGAGGTGAGACCTTGTGTTGCCATAAATCTGAAGAAATCAAGTTGTCAAGATACACAAATTGATCAAGAGAGGACGAGAGTCCAGAAACCATAGTTCTGCTGACTTGTTCAAGATGAAGGAGAAACTGAAGGCGGTTGAAGGTTGAGGTCTTTTTAGTAACTGATGCTTGGGGACTTGAACAGCCAGAGGCCATAGTACTACACACCAAATACCAAGTAAGAAAACTTGTTATCGTGGGACAGGCTGAATTTTCTTTGAAAAGATGCAATAATGCCATTTGTAGAGGATCTAAAACACCGGTTCTCAACTTATAGCTCATGACCCCTTTGGGATAACACATCAGATATTCTGCCTATCAGATATTTACATTATAATTCATAAGAGTAGCAGAATTACAGTTATGAAGTAGCAACAAAATAATTTTATGATTGGGAGTCACCAGAACATGAGGAACTGTCTTAAAAGGTCACAGCATTAAGAAGGTTGGGAACAACTGGTCTAAAACAAAAGAAACCATGTTAGCAATATGGATATCACAGAGAGACTCCAATCTCAATGAGCAGGGTGGATACCTAAATATTCAATGCCGTGGATAGCTAAATATTCAATGCCTATATCTAGCACACAGATCTAGATATCTGTACTGGTTAGATCACACTCCAGGTCCAGACAATCAGTCTAGTAGAGCTTCCTCAGAGGAGAATTTCCAAGTAGCCAGCATGTCCTACTCTAATCACATGTTTTTCCACTGGGTGACACAGAGCCAAATGGAAATCAGACTATGCGCGAGGGTGGCTAAAATCCAATAAAGACATAAAAAAAGTTGGTTCAGAACCCTGATGCTGCTGTAGTACAACTTGTTTCAGGTCAGTCAGGCCATTTCTGTTTTTGTTTTTTTTTTTTTAGTAGTCTCCAACAAAACCAAGCCTACTCTAGGGCCAGCAAACTGAGAAGCAGACAAACACACCAAAGACAGTGTCTTAGTTAGGGTTTTATTGCTGTGAGGAGACACCATGACCAAGGCAACTCTTATAAAGGAAAATGTTTAATTGGGGCTGGCTTACAGTTTCAGAGGTTTAGTCCATTGTCACCATGATGGGAAGCACGGCAGCAGGTGGTGCAGGCAGACATGCTGATGGAGAAGGAGCTGAGAATTCTATACCTGGCTCTTCAGGCAGCAGGAAGTGAACTGTGAGTCACACTGGGAATAACTTGAGCTATGAGACCTCAAAGCCCATTCCTACAGTGACAGACTTTCTCCAACAAGGCCACATCTACTTCAACAAGGCCACACCTCTTAATAGTGCCACTCCCTCTGGGCCAAACATTCAAATATATGAGTCTATGGGGGCCATTCCCATTCAAACTGCCACAGACAGACAGCACATAGGCATCCATAACCCTGCACCATCCACAGGTGTACCGAGCCACAGCCTCTACTTGGGAAGCCTTCAGGCAGCTCCTGGTTCAGTACATCAGACATTGGACCTCTCTATTCCTGTCTATGGCAAGGATGTGCCTCCTTTCACTGCAGACCTGTGTGGATGAATCACAGAAACATAATATTGAGAGAGCGGAGTCAGATATGAGAGAGTACATACATCATCGGGAACAAAGATTAAACTAATCTAGGAATTTAGAAGTCAGTCATGTTACCCGAGGGAGGCAGAACTGATTGGAAAGAGTGAGAATGGGGTTTCTGAGAGCCATGATTTTTCATTTTCTGATTTGGGCACAAGCTTCGCAGTTTGGGGAAACTCAGAGCTGTTGTTTGGGACAGCCACATGCTCCCCAATTCTGTTACGCTTCATAAATGGCTAACAGAAGAATAGCCATAGACCTTTGGATCAAGAACATCATCTGATTTCTGCTCAGAGGCGCACTCACTCCAACCATGCTATTCATTGTCCTCAGGGTGGGTGTTTTAGATACTTGTGTCACTGATGGGACAAAAACCCAACCAAAACAACATAAGGAAGGTGAGCTCATTTGGCTCACAGTTTGAGGGTGAATTGTCCATCATGGTGAGGAAGTTGCTGTGCCAGAAGTGTGAAGCAGCTAGTCACACTGCATCTGACTGAGGTCAGGAAGCAGAAATTAATTCTGGGACTGGGCTCACTTTCTCCTTCTTCGGCCCTCAACTCCAGCCAGTGGAATGGTGCTCTACATTCCTAATTCATTCTAAACTAGATAATTCTTTACTACACTGGCTCAAGACTTTCTCAGAAGCCCTAATGAAAGGACAAAGGGAACTTTAGTTCTGTGTCCTTGTCCAGGAATAGAACCAGTGCCTTGAAGGAGTCAAGGTTACAGTTTCTGGGGACCCTACTCTTCCCTCTGGGCTGAGGTTATCAGCACGAATGCAGCTGTGTCTC
This sequence comes from Lophiomys imhausi, assembly GCA_907164525.1. Taxonomy (NCBI): domain Eukaryota; kingdom Metazoa; phylum Chordata; class Mammalia; order Rodentia; family Muridae; genus Lophiomys; species Lophiomys imhausi. The sequence goes on from CAJQZJ010031773.1 coordinate 2,467,818, forward strand.
AGGCATCCCTTGTTCTCTTTGCCAACATTGTCTGACTCAGCACTCTGCTTGGCCACCCCCCGCCCCGCCCGCAAATAGTATATAAGATGCTGTACTTCTTAATAAACTTGCTTGACACAAGATAAAGTCTGTGAAAGACCTCTCTACCCCAGCTTTTATCTTCTTTGTCTTCAATTTCCTCCATTTTTCTCATTCCTTAGCACCTTTCCATCAGGAGCCTGCCACTGAAGAATGAGCTGCTGGTCCTGGTCACCCAGAGGCTTGTTTGCATGGTGATTCTAGATCCCAACAAATTGGCAATATTAATTATCTCAAGTGTCATCTGTGTCATTTCCTTGTGGGATGCCTGTGTCTCCCTCCTACAAATTGTCTCAGACTCTGGCCTCAGCACCTACTCTGCCCATGAGACATCAGTAGGCAAGGGGGAGAGGGCTCCAGGGGCACATGCTCTTTCCCTTCTTGCGTGGAAGGGCATGAGTTTGCCAGCTGGTGTTTCTCTATCTCCATATAAGAATCACACTTGTGTACTCTGTGGGGTGACACATACCAGGAATCTCAGGGGAGTTAGGTCTATTCAATGCAGTAATAACAAGCCCATCTTAAACGTCTGTAGTTTGGTAGAAGTGTGCTGAGCTACCCTAGAAACTATAGTTTTCTGCAATGATGCTACAAAGCTTTCTGTAATGAGCCTGGGTTCATGAGCAATAATGAATGGGCTTGAGCTAACTCCTGAGGTGGGAGATGGCTCTTATGAAGCACTCTGGAATACTATGCTTCACTGAAACACAATTCTAGAGTGCTTAATATGTTTTCAGACTCAGAACACTGATTGTCTGTGGTTTGAGGAACGGGAGCAACCTACTTGCCAGCTCCTACCTCCTTCCTTGGGTCTGTGGGTGGAGGGTTGGATTCTGTGCTGGTAGGAAGGGTGTGTGATTTCCCCTTAAGTGCATTTCCAAAGCATCAGCTATGAAGTGAAGTGCCCACCTGCATGGGCATTGCTCATTTGGAGCCTCACAAAACCATGCTGGTGAGCTGATCGCTGGCTCCTGCAGGTCATAAAAGTGCTTGCAGAGGCTCCCTGGGTGGAGATGGATTTTCTTGTCATGAACACAAGACACTCTTGAGTAGGGAACAGTCTCATGTCACATCAGGAATTCTTGAAGACAAAACCCATGTGGCATGAGCTGTCATTACAGGGGATGGTGGGGGACCAGTGTAAGCATGGTATGTTTGGTACTCTTGGCTTAAATGATTACCATTAGCCTAATGAGGTAGTCCTGCATCTTTCTGCTGGAGTCCACCTGTATGGGTGAGAAAGATGCCCCACCAGCTCAGCCCCATTGGCTAAGCTCCATCTTATTTATGAAGAGGGGGACTTAGCTTCCTCTTGTGGCTCCTCTTCCTCCTCTCTGCAGGGTACAGCAGGTGACAGCCTGAGGCCTTACTGGGCCACTACAATAGCAGGATCTGATATCCAAGTAACTTATAACTGGCAACCAAATACATAGTCTTGGTATTAAGCAATGGACCACTACCTTCCCCCAGGCTGGAGGCTGGATACTGGAGGTCAAAGTGATCAGGGCTTAGTTCTTAATAGATCTCTTTCCTCTCCTTGAAGATGCCATCTTCTTCTCCTCTTTGTGTCCTGATAGAGGTGCCCTCTATACTTACGCTATCTTCTCTTGAGGACCCCAGTTGTGATGGTTCATATTGATTGTTAACTTGACATGATCTAGAACCACATAGGAGGGATTGTCAAGATTAGGGATAGTTCAGGTGGAAGAATGCACCCTAACTCTGGATGGCACCATCCCATGTGCTGGAGGCCCATACTGGATAAAAAGGAAAAAGTGAGTGGAACACCAGCATTCATGTCTCTCTCTGTTTCCTGGTGAGGCATGTGACCAGCTGCCCCAGTTCTTTCATGTCTGCCCACCATGATGGACCATACCCTCAAACTGTTTTTGTGAGGCTCCAAATGAGCAGTACCCATGCAAGTGGGCTTCCATTTCATAGCCAGTGCTTTGGAAATGCACTTAAGGGGAAATCACACACCAAATTAACCTTCCTTCCTGTGATGACTAATATTGTCAACTTGACAGGATCTAGAAGCCCATCTCTAGGTATAGCTATGAGGGATTGGATAGATATAGGATTTTCTTGGTTATGTTCTCTGAAGTGGGGAGATATGCCCTAAATATGGTGCATAAGATGGTCTGAAGGGAAACCATTTGGTGTTTGCTTTTTACAGTCACTTGTGAGCTCATCAACCCCACCTGTTTTCTTACCTTCCTCCTGTTCCTTCTCTTTCTACTGTAGCTGCTGTCATCTTCCACTGACATTTGAACCCAGCTTCTTTGTCCCTCCAGCATGAACTGAAGACTGGTGGCTCTCCAGAAATCTCTCAGGCCTCCATCAATGCATTGGGACTGCTGAGGTACCCAGTTTCATGGACTGAGTAGCTACTGGGTTCTTCTAAATCTCTCCAGGGTGAAGGCAGCCATTGCTAGACTGCCCAGACAGTATCATGTAAACCAACCTAATACATTCCCTTTTAACATACATCTTCTCTGGTAACTCTGTTCCTCTGGAGAACCCTAACACACTTCCATTAGCTAATTTTGTTCATGCATTTTGTCATAGCAACAAGAAAAGAAGCCAACCTGCCAGTTATGCTGATTAGAGCCTATGGATCCGGTTAAACCGTATCTATGACTGTGAGCTTATCTCTAACTGGGCTTTGGCGGTAACCCTGGGGGCACGGCTCAACCTTACACTACCTTAGTAGGAGGGTGTACTAGCTGGTTTTGTGTCAAATGTGACATAAACTGAAGTCATTAGAGACAAAGGAGCCTCAGTTGAGGAAATCCCTCTGTGAGATCCAGCTGTAAGACATTTTCTCAATTAGTGATCAATGGGGGAGGGCCCAGGCCCTGGTGGGTGGTGCCATCCCTGGGCTGGTAGTCCTGGATTCTATGAGAAAGACTACGCAAGCCACGTGAATCAGGCCAGTAAACAGTACCCTTCCATGGCCTCTGCACCAGCTCCTGCCTCCATATTCCTGTTCTGACTTCCTTCAATGATGGACCATAATCTGGAAGTGTGAGCAGAATAAACCATTTTCTTCGCCAACTTGCTTTTTGGTCATGGTGTTTCTGTCACAGCAATAGAAACCCTAACTAAGACAGAAGGCTTCTTCCCTTATCAATCTCTATGTCTGGTGACAATCTCTTTGTTATCACATCTCACTGGCAAAGGCTGACTCAGGCAGATCAGCAGGCTGAGGATCCATGGGTGCCAGCAGGGAGAGAAAGTCAGGTGGGTCCCCTGTGAGTCTGGACAGTCTCTTGGACCATGTACATAGAAGAGGATGGCTGAGTTATAAGAACAGACTGAAGAGCTTCAGTCTTAACATCAGGTATCCCTTTACATTTCCACCCAAAGGGGTTTATCAAGGGCATGGGGGTTCTGGTACCCAAGAGAAGTAAGATTTGGTTATTTGTAAAATCCAGTTAGTTTCAACAATTTCTTCCCTGACTCGAACAAATAAATGAGATGTCCCTGTAATTGGTCCGATCTGATTCTCTCCCCCAGTTGCTAAGTGCAGGGTGCCCACATCAACACACTTCATTAAGGCTGAGGAAAATGTACCCGTCTTGTTTCTCTGCTTAGTTCCTCAAATCCAGGCAGAGACACGTAGCCTTTGTAAATGAACTCATTACAGGACCAAAGAAGAGACAGAACCATGCAGTTTCGTTATACCATCTGGTCTCCCAAATTTCCCTAATTTGAATATTCAGGTAGAATTCAAAATCTGCCATTTCTAAGCAGATTACCCCAGGTGAAGGCAATCAGAGCATTTTGTACTCAGGGATGACTGGGAGGGAGTGTCTATGAGCATCTCTTTCTTTGCAAAGTCCTTCCTAAGTTTCTTACCATGGCACTGCATTCTCTGAAGAGAGTGCCAAGGTAGGGGAGACTCAGTCCAACCTAGCTCCTTCTGTTTGCTGCCTTCCACATCCAAATAGATCCACTTCTGCCAGGGAGTCGAGTTAGGTTTGTGTTGCCATGATAAGCAGCTGAGATGAGACATTTAAAGGAGGAAGAATTTCTTTTGTCTCAGAGATATGAAACCTTCAGTCCATGATTACCTGGCTGCATTACTGAGTGCCTGAGGTGGAACCCAGCATAGAGACACTAGGAGTATGGAGTAGAGGAGGCTGCTCCCCTCATGGTCGCCAGAAAGTAAACAAACTGAAGGGCCAGGGGGACGAGACATGCTCACCCTGGTGACAAGTTTCCTCCAATGAGCTCCCATCTCCTAATGGTCACTTACGTATGAATTCAACACAGGCTTATTGATCCACTGATGAGGTACCGATGAAGCTTGCTCCCTCATGACCCAGTTGTCCCTCAAAAATGCCACTAGTTGGAGATCAAGCCATCAACACATCAGTCTCCAGAGATTATTCTAGTTTGAGTATAGTGTGAAACTGCAACTTAATTATCAATTGTATATATTAATAAGTATAAACTGTAAGATTAGGCCGGCAGAGCAGATGGTGGCTTGGTGGGATATCAGCCGGCAGCCTGGCCTTCCTTAACCAATGACCTGATTTGTCCTGGGAAAAAGCCCTGGACTAAGGGTGGCCTAAACCACCTGTAACCTAAACTCTGTTAACTAATATAAATTGTTATATTAGGCCAGTAGAATTGCTGGTGGCTTGGCAGGAGATTTGCCAGAGCTCAGCGGGAGGCTGATGGCCCTGGATTGCTTGGTCTGACGACCTATAAGCTGCTGTGGTCCTTTCCCCAATAACTAAATATACCAAGACCTTTTAATGTTTCAACACTTAGCCTTTAACTGGGCAGACACTCAATTAGCTAATCTAAATTAACCTGGACTACCTAATCCCAAACCGTCATGTGCCTGTTATTACCTTTCAGAGTTCTCAAACACGTCTATCTGCTTCTGTGTCTCCTGGCAGAAAGAGCAAATCCTCTGTGTAAAATGCAAGGTTCCTGTTTTAATCTCAGGAAGTCCCACCTTCCTATACTCTTTCTGCCCAGCTAATTGGCCATCAGCTACTTTTATTAACCAATCAAGAGAATGCCTCAGAAGGGGCGGTAACCAGATTTTAGCATTGAAATCAGCTTATCAGAATCAATGTTATTAAACCTTCCCCAACAATAGTGTACCCCCAATTGCTGGGTGTTCAGCTTATAGATAAAGTCACCAAGAGGTGATATGAGGAAGTAGGCCACTTGAAGTCATGTCCTGCAAACATGCCACTTTGTCCCCATCCACTTCCTCTCTACTTATTCAATCCCAGGAAGGCCTGCTCCACTGTGCCCTTATGCTAGAATGTTCACCCTCATTACAGGCCCAGAAACAGTAGAGCCAGCTGACATGGAGGGAAACTTCAGAAAATGAAGTTCATAAGCTTGGAGTTTTCTTTTCTTGCCTGCCACGTGATCCAACCAAACAGTCTGCTGAGCACACTGTGCAGGTCAGCATATATTTGCAGAGTGAGCAAGGAAGGCCTATGCTTAAGGAGTTGCTGTTTACCAAAGGATGGGCAGGTGTTCCCCACTGAGTCTCAAGAGGGAGCTGGGCTGAGAGCAAAGCACCCAGAGTGACCTGGCGGAGCTGGTGGGAGAAAATGGGTCTGCCTAAACTGGGAGGGTTAGCGTGGGTTCTGTGATGGACAGCATGGCTCAGTCCTCCGAGGCTCACCAAGAATTTTCAATGACATGACAACAGCTTCCCAGGGAGACACAAGGCCCATAGGAGCTGAAGCTGGTGTCATCGCCTCCACACTGTATTATTCCGCAGTTTCCTGAAACTCTCCAAGAAGGCTGAATTGGAAAGATACTAAATTGTGTAACCATCACAAATGCGATGGGCTGTGTGTTCCACTGTCAGATGTGAGCGGAGCAGCCGAGCAGACAGATGGAAATTCCCAAGAGGAGATGCCCAGAGTGGCACCAGGACTGTCCGCACAGCATTGAAAACTCCCTGAGGAATCTTCACAGTCCATGGTGGAGTAGTGCTGCTCCCTATCCTCGGGTGATTCTGGAAGGCTCACAGTCATCAGGGCTGCTGTCATGATTGGGCTTGCCCCGACACACAGGGTGGCTTCCCAGAACACTCAGGCTGTGACTATGAACTCGTATTAGATAGTCTAGAATATGAAGTCACATCAGAGCAAGGACCGTGGTATCAGCAGGAGGCTGTGAGATATGCAGGATGGTGACATATGCAGATCTGCTGTTTATTCTTAAACAACTCTTGCTGTTCTTTTAATCCAAAGCAAATTTTGAAAGATGGCAATGAGAAATACAAATATTTATTTGTAGTCTTTGTGTACTTGCTGACCCATTATATATGCCTGAGTACACTTTACACACATGCAGAGTGCTGCAACTAGCTACTGCCTGCCATACCTGTAACCTACACTCTACTACCTGCCGCCTGTTTAATATCTATCTATCATCAATTACCTAGCATATCTGTCTATCCATTTATCTACCATCTATCTATCTGTCTGTCTATCTATCATCTATCTATCTATCTATTGATCTACTATCTTATTCTCTAGCTACCTATAATCTATCTATCATATATATTTATCTATATTTGTCATCTATCATCTTTTTTATTTTCATCTGTACATCACTTATATGTTTTCTATCTGTTATCACTTATCTGTCTACATCTATTTTTATCTACATCAGTCATCTACCATCTATCTATTTCCTTACTACCTATCTTCCTAATTATTATCTGTCCCTATCTGTCACCACTCCATGCATCCATCCATATGTTAACACAGGGCATTGCTATGTCTGGTTGGAACAGGCACCTTGACCCAGTCTTTCTGTGCAGTGGGGACCCCATGGTGTTGGAGATGCCAGAGCTGTGAGACAGTTGCACACAGAGAGTAGAAATAACCTAAAAGAAAAAATGTGTGTTACAGGCAGAAAAGCTTGAGATATGGAGCTGTCTGAGCCCTTGACATCAGACTTGGACGTAAAGGATTTGGTGTTTACCGTGCTGGGTTTCTGTCTTGCTTAAGTTCAGTATTTCCTTGCTGTGTCCCTATTCCTCCCTTTTTGAATGGTAATGTATATTATGCACCATTATATGTTGGTGATATGTAATTTTCTTTTGTGTTTTACAGGAGGTTATAGTTAAGAGATTGCCTTGAGACTCAGAAGAGTCATTGGAATTTTAAACAGTGTTATGACTGCAAAAGACTATGGAGATTTTTGATGTTGAGCCAAATGCTTTTTTGCATTATGATATGGTCATGAGACAACAGAAGCCAGGAAGTGAAATGTAGTGATTTGAATAAAAAAATACCGCCCCCCCCCATAGATGACAATATTTGAACACTCGGTCCTGAGCATTTACAGTCTTGGCCTACTTCTTGTTCACTGTCTTGTTCCTTGTCATTGAGGATGTGCACTCTCAGCTCTTATCACTATGAATGCTGCTTGCTGCTAATCTACCCTGCCATGATGGCCTCTTACTCCTCTTGAACCATAAGCCCAAATAAACCTTGTCTTCCATAAATTTCTTTTGGTTACAATGTTTTATCACAGCAACAGAACATACAGCCAGGAGCCAGAGGTTATGGAGATAAGACCCAGAATGCTCAGGGCACAATGAGCTTGAGTAAATGAGGATGAATGCCTATTGGGTAAATATGTGTTGTCCAAGGTGACATAGCCAGTCCCTTAGCCTGGTGCCACTGTGTAGTACAATGTGAACCAAACTCCCAGAAAAGACACACACAAACATACCACACCACACACACACACACACACACACACACACACACACACACACACATACGCACACACAAAAATACCACGCTACACACACACAAACATTCCACACTGCACACACACACAAACACACACACACAAACATACCACACTACACACACACATACACACACACACAAACATACCACACTACACACACATACATACACACGCACACACAAACATACCACACTACACACACAAAAACATTCCACCCTACACACACACACACACAAACACACACACACAAACATACCACACTACACACACATACACAAACATACCACACTACACACACATACACACACACACACACACACACACACACACCTTGCACTGAACTTTCTACAAGACTGGCCAACTGATTAGAACTTATTGCAGAGAGACTGGAATGTTACAAATCCAGAGTCAAGTTGTTCGGGGGGCCATTTTCAGTCTCCTTAATAGTCATTTATTACATTCCTCTGTATGTGAGCTGAATTATTTGTAGATATTAGGTAAATCCTTTGGGATGTATAAACAGAACTCTACTTCTCAATAAGCAAATGACTAATATGCAAGCGGATAACATCTGAGTCCTGGAAGAGATTTCCCTACTTTTCTTTGACCTGTCTACCTGATGTTTCTACCAGTGTATTTATGAACTACAGAAATGGTTCCTGAAAGTAAGAGTCTTCCACCAATGTATTTAAAAGCTGCTTTGGAGCCGGACGTGGTGGCGCACGCCTTTAATCCCAGCACTTGGGAGGCAGAGGCAGGCGGATCTCTGTGAGTTCGAGGCCAGCCTGGTCTACAAAGCAAGTCCAGGACAGCCAGAGCTGTTACACAGAGAAACCCTGTCTCGAAAAACCAAAAAAAAAAAAAAAAAGCTGCTTTGATTTATGACTTTCTTTGTTCTGTTAATATAAAACTTCATGAAATAGTTACCACGTTGAAGCATGGTGTTTGAGGTACCCTGAATCTATGTTTCCAGACCATGGTCACTGTAGATGGACCCATAATAAACTATCTCTTATTCTTTTTGAGGTGTGAGTTGTGTTTTTGTGTTGACATCAGGGTGTTGCCATCCTCAGATGTCCATCTACTGGGATTCCAGGTCTTCTCTACATAGAGGCAGGCAGCAGGTGTCAGGAGCCCCACTTGCAGGGCTTTGTGTAGAACTAGGAGAGAACTAACATTTTATTGCCCCTGGGTCTCTATGGAAGAAACCCATGTGTTCACATTTTGGGTCCACTTTGATTCCCCATGCATTACCTCAGCCATTTTCTATTTTGGCATCACCTATCCATCTTCTGGAAACTTATAAGACTCTTCAGAGGTCTCTGTTAGCATCCTTTCACTTCCTGGAGGAAATCTGTAGGTCACCAGGTACCCTTTTATTCATATACTTGGTCAGCATCTGTAATGAATATTCTTACTTGTCAACTTGGCAACATCTGGAATGAACTAAAACCCAAGTGGCTGGGCACACCTCTGGGGGATTTTTTTTTCTTAATTAAATCACTTGGAGTGGGAAGAGCCACCTTTAATCCAGATCTTTTGAGATGTAAAAATACATATTTAATCCAGGCCACATCTTCTGCTGGAAGCCTATATCTTGATCTCACTCTTGCTGGCCAGTCTGTCCCTTGACTGGTGTTAGAATTTACTTCTTTGGAAGACCATCTGAAACACTTAGCCTTGTGGACTGAGCAACTACTGGATTCTTGTTCCATTGGTAGACAGCCATCATCGGACTAGCTGAACCACAACCATTCTCTCTCTCCATATATATGTATGTATATATGTATTTCATTATATAATATATATATATGTATATATAATCAGTTCTGTTTCTCTTGAGAACCCTGACCAATACAGTACCCTTTTCTTCAGTGGTCACAGAACTGAGACCTCTTTATTCTGGGGACAGGGAGATAAGCATACATATTCATAGTGCTATCACACACACACACACACACACACACACACACACACACACACACACAC
>CAJQZJ010031773.1:2477652-2504783 GCA_907164525.1 Lophiomys imhausi
CACACACACACACACACACACACACACACACACACACACACACACACATGCCTGTTTTTACAGCTACTGTTAGAGAATGTGCTTTGCTAGCTTCCTGGAACAATCCTCAGCTTCCACCCCTGCACCTTATCCACACCAGCCTGGATTCGCTGGTCCTCTGTTGACAGCCTGCGAACATGCAGATATCTCCACATGTTGCTACAAAGTAGCTATCAGCAGTGCTGAGGATTTGTCTTGTCCCCAGCCCTTGACAAGTCCTTTAACAGGTACTGCCCACATAGATGAGCGTCTGGTTCTTGAAAAGGAGGCCTTTATCCAGTCAAGGTCCAAAAGTCCTGGGCCTCTTCCTTACTTCATAGACATGAGTGGACACATGCGTTCCAAGGTGACTCCGTGACGACTTAGCTTGGAGCCACCTGGAAACTCAGTATGGATTTTTATTAGGCTGTAACAGGAAGAGGGTTTTTTTGTTTTTTGCAATACAGTATTCAGGCCCAGAATTCTGGCTTTGGGGAAGGAGCAGGGATGAGACCAGAAAGACAAGCTACATCTCATCTCCTTTGTGATGTAGGCAATGAATGCCAGAGACCTGCAGCCAGTCCCAGATCCAGCATCATGCCTGCCTGAGGGCGTCTCTCTTCCAAGCTTATTCGGCATAGGCAGTGCCCTGGAAACCGCCTCTCGGGCAGGAGCGGGAGCCGTGGGCACGCTGAGTGAGGGAAGAGCCGGGCAATTACTGTAACTACTGTAGCATGTTATCCTATTACCACGGAGTACAAAAGTTTCTGAGCTTTGCTTCCAAAATGTCATGTCAGACAAGACCTGGATTTACTCCCGAAATTTTTAATCTTCCGAGGAGAGAAGCCGGTGCTTCCTAATCGGATGGGCACAGCGATAGACCATTGTCGGTGGCCATAGCGCGGCTCCACTGCTCCCTTCTGGCACAGGCTACAAAGAACAGGCGGCGCTTGGAACAGTGTCAAATCCAAGCCTTGGTCTCAGGGCTCGAGTTTTTGCTCAGCTATACTGCTCAGATTTTGCAAGGCGGTGTGTTGAGCAGAATTAGGCCAGCGGATTTGCAGAGTGGATGGCGTGGGAAGAAATACAGTTTCTCATGGCCCAGCCTGAGGATACAATATCACCTTTTTCTCCTGAGAGAATGTACTATAGTGAGAAAAATGCACGGCTCCTGGCACCAGCCTGCACCCCAGGCTGTCCCTTCTCCCGTGTACATTCATCGTCCAATACGCTAATGATGTTACGTTGGGCATCTGTGGACCTCATGGAGTATGTGCCAGTGTGGCTTTCTCCATGTATTTTCCTTCTCTTGGGCTACTTATAGAGTCAGGGTGATTGCTTTATAGAATTTTAAAGGTTTAGTTTTCCAGCAAATGATATATACTCTGAAGATCTGATTGAACTTGGTCAATCTTTTTCCATACTTGCCTAGTATTTCACCTCATGATATCTGTTTTATACAGTGTCCTCTTCTTTATATATTGTAACATTCAAACCTCCGCAAGGACCTTTTAGTGGTAACATGTGCTTCTGGAGTGGGTTTGAGTATGTAGGGATATGATGATTGTGCAATTTCCATACCCCTTGGCTGTTTCCCATATCCCAAGCCTCACTACTCCTGATACTGACCCTGCCTGTGGCAGCATCTGAGATATCCTCCCTCCAGCCATGTTGTTCATGCGCAGAGTCTTTTCCCACTTCCAAAATGCTGGGCAGCTGTGAAATCACCTGGCCTATATGCAGAACTCCTGTGGCCCCATTGGATGTCTCCCACAAGGCAGCATGATGTGGTCAGAAGATACATGTTTTTTTTTTTGAGCACCTGGTTCTTGAAAAGGAGGCCTTTATCCAGTTAAGGTTCAAAAGTACTAGTCTTCATCATGAGATGAAATACTATACAAGTATGGAAAAAGATTGACCAAGGTCAATCATATCTGATTGGACCATCCCCCAGTGGAGGGGACTGTCATGCCGAGTGGAGACTAGCCAAGTTGTTGTGTGCTTGAGGCAGAAGAAGGCCCCGAGTACCAAATGTGTCTCTTCAAGACAAACTGGTGTCTCAAGCAGGTGTCTGCTGGACAGATGTATGAGGCTCATGTCCTTTGAGCTCTGTATTGGGTGTGTTCAGAGGTAAAGGTAGGAGCAGGGCAAGAATTGAAATACTTTGAAATCTTGAAACATCTCACAGTGATAAGCTGAACAAGGTACTGAATTTGTTAACAATACAGCTATAGGCAGTGGGAGAATCCTCTAAGGAGGTGATGGTCAATCCAAGTGGAAAGTAGCCAGGTTGTTGTGTGTTTGAGGCAGAAGAAGGTTCCAGGATGTCAGAAGGAGAAAATTTCCATGGTGAGGTCTACAGTTTTCACCTTGTGGTGTCATGAGGCTCTGGGAGCCTGGGAAAAAAAGGAACATAGTCTGAGGCATGGGGGATCCATGTGGAGAGTAGCTGCCTACATCATGCATACCCTAAAACCTGCATCTATGTCCTTGGGTTTCCAGGGGAGACAAAAGAGTCTTTGTTAGGCTGTGAAACATCTGAGTCTTGGCTCAGGAGCCCGGGGCACACTGGTCATCCTGTGAGGGGCACAGAACCAGAGATATGGCCAGCAGTTCCCCAGGTGGTGTAGATTACTCAGGGCAGGGCTGGCAGCCTCCACCTCCCCTGCTTCTACCTGAAATCTTGAAGTGTCCCAAGTCATACACAAATAGAAAGGCCCAGAATCAGGACCTCTGCAACATGGCTTGTCTTGGAGAGTCTGGGCCAGACTCCCACATTGCTTTCCATGGTGTGGCTGGGCAGTGCACGCCTGGCACCTGGCACCTGGCACCCATGCAGGTGCCGAACTTTAGGGAACCTTAAGCAATCACTGTCAGGAAAATACAATCTCAGATAAGATGAAACAATGGGAAGAAGTGGTTTTTTCCCCTTTCCATCTTTTTAAAAATAAAAAGGTCAAAGAATATATTTGAAACAAGATAATTAAATTAGGCTCAAGTCTGAACTACAATTCTTCAGGTGCAAACTCGATGAGATCAGGGCTTCCCAGGGCAGCTTTGGCCTGGGCTCTGCAGTGTGCTGTTAGCCGTATCCCTAGTATTGCCTCTGAACCCTGTCATGACCGACCCTTGCTGGCCCAGAACTTGTTTGAAATTCTAGTTGTGTCCCAAGCTCCACCTTCAAAAAGGAACCCAGGGCCAATCCACAAGGGCTACCCCATTATCTGGTCAGAAATCTTTAAGGGTGGTTATGAAGGATGTCATAAAGGAGTCCCTGGCATGCCCCAGGGACTGCCAAGTGACAGTCCTGTATACATACCAGAGGGAAATGTGCTTAGAGAGAACTCAATGGTGGATGATTCTTCAGCCATCATTTCAAGCCTTCCACCTTTCTGGAAGTGCTGAGTTGAAGATGTCAGAGAGAGGGGTGGGTCTCTAGGTCACTGAAGCACAAAGCAGGATCTAGGGCCAGATAATCCTACTCTTAGCCCCTGACCCAATTCTGCGGTTCGTACATTAGAGCAATATGTACATTAGAGACTCAAAGGGGCTCTCAGACACTTGTCTTTCATGAACAGCAGTGACATGCTGTGTGTAGCCCTGGTACCCAGATGGTTTCCGGGTTTCCTCTTGCTGGGTATCTCCTCCTGAACCTTCCTGAAAGGAAACTCCTTCTCAGGGTGAAGAGGGGACAAGGAGTATCCCATTATGATCAGGATGCCAATGTCAGTGATTGACATCTTCCAGTCTTGTTTCAGCACACATGGTGCCAGTGGGCCACAGGCATGGTCCCTTGTAACCTTCATCTTGACCTTGATGGTTTCAGAATCTCAGATGTGAACTTCAAGGCATATGGAGCTTGCAGGCATTCCATTGTATGATACTCAGTGATCAAAACAAGGTCCTAACAGGAGAGATACCGGCCTGGAGCCCAGCTTGTGCTTATGGATCTTATGGATCCATTCCTGGGGTAGGGAAGACAGAACTTCAATATCCAAAGGAGATGGAAACATCTCCCCTCAGATATCTTCAGGCACTGACTCAATCTCGGGAAGTAGTAAGTGTGGCCACATCACACCCCGAGTTGTTGTATGGAGAGATGTAGGTGTACTTTTTAGCTATGTTTTTGTTTTTTTTGTATCTACCACCCTTCCACCCCTTATTTCACCCTAATCCCTTCCAAACCCTAACACTAGTTAGGATAGAAAGAAGGTTAAAGGGAAAAGGGGGTGTAGATTTCTTTAGACTACTTCTTGCTGATTAGGGCCATCTGGCTCCTAGGGGCAAGTTCAATCTTCATTGTCAAAATATCCAGCAATTCACTATACCAGTAAACCAGCAATAGCAAATAAAACAGCAGGGGCCAGCAGCAGCAGCAGCAGGGGCAGCAGCAGTAAGAGCAGCAGCTGCCATGGGTCCTCTCTGGCCTCTCCCATTTATACCCTCTTTACAGTCCTCAGAATTCAACTATCTGCAGCTGGCAAAAATCACGCCCCTCCTAGAGCACAAGACAGTCATATTAATGGCTGTCAACAAACCGAAGCAGCCCCATACCCCACACCTGGGATTGAAACAAAAATATATTCATGCAACATAACTGGGTTTTTAAAGAAATCAAAATTCTCATGGCAGAGAGGGCTGCACATTACCAGAGTTGAGAGGGTCAGAATATAGGCAGCCTTGCAAGCTGGGCTCTGTAGGAGTTAGATAAATTAGATTTAGGAAATATATAGGAGTTTCTGATACTGTCTCTTAATTCGGGGCCTGAATTAAGAGACAGTATCAGAAACTCCTATATATTTCCTAAATCTAATTTATCTAACTCCTACATATCCCCCTTCTAGTAAAATAAAAAATAAATCTACATAATATCTACATATACAATGTAAATAAATTTAAGATTCTGTTTATTGATACAAGTTTAAAAAATGTTTTGTATGTAATAGAAAGTAAGTTTATTGATAATAATTTAAAATGTTTTGTTTGCTTTAATGTCTTTTGTCAAAAGATGTAAATACAACTATGTATTGTGAGAAGTTTAAGGTTTTTTAACATTTGCTTTAATGTATATTGATAAAAATTTAAAGTAGTTTATGTATTGTACATAGACAATTTATTTACATTGTATATGTAGATATTATGTAGATTTATTTTTTATTTTACTAGAAGGGGGATATGTAGGAGTTAGATGAATTAGATTTAGGAAATATATAGGAGTTTCTGATACTGTCTCTTAATTCGGGGCCTGAAGAGCATTATCAGCATGAAGTCAGCAAAAACAGGAAAGACTCAATAGACTGAAAAACAAGTTTGAAGTCAGAAAAAACAGGAAAGACTCAATAGACTGAAAAACAAGTTTGAAGTCAGGAAAAACAGGAAAGACTCAAGACTTGAAGAAACAAAGTATCTGGCCTGACATTGTTTTCAGCTGCTAAGTGGGCGGAGCCCAAATTAAGCTGAAACAGAGTTCCTCCTATTTGAGGACAGTGTGTGGAGCCCAGAGAAGTAGAGGCCCCTGATGCTAGAGAGCTCCAAGAGTCCTGCTGAAAAAAGGGCTGGCCATTGATGGCCAGCTCTCTCCCTGAAGCAGAAAGAAGCCGGTGAGCAAAGAAAGCCTGAGCAAGACACCAAAAGGCCCAGGACTGGACCCTGTGGCTCAGCTTTTGCCTAGAGGGGTTTGATCTGTCCAAACAGTGGCCTAGGGGAAACTGTGCCTGGCTTTAAGGACTGAGGCAGAGCAGCTGAGTTCCTGATTCAAAAGAAGTAAGTTGGCCTGCAGACGGCTGGGGTCTCCCACAGAAAAGAAAGCATGAAGTCTTATTTAAGGTGAGACTGCAATAACCAACTTACCCTGACGAACCTGCATCTGAGAGATCCAGAAAAAGGACTGCTAAGTGTGTTAAAGAATCTACAACAAAGACTGTGTTCCTGACGACTGAGGACCTGCCCCAGAGACTGTATCATTCTAAAAGGTTATGAAAGTAGTTGTTATGATTATCAATAGGTTAAGTGGATAGGTTAAAGGGGTTGGAGGAATTTATAGGATTAATAGTTAAGAAATTGTTGGTGTTTGTTATAAGTGAATTTATTAATAAATAAATAAGTGTTAAATAATAATTTAAAAGTTTGGATACAGGGCTCCATGCAGCAGGAAACAAATAATAAAGAAAAACGGAGAAGGGAGATTTGTTCAGTGTGGCCTCGTTAGGAAGAGGAACCAGTAAATAAGTCCTGTGATCACCTCCACTCAGCACAATTTTGAGGTCCTGATGTGAAGTTCTGCTTTAAATAGAGGATGCGAGGTGCACACAGCTAAGCAGTCGTAGCCAAACTGTGGTCTCGACCCTATTGACTCATTGTCTCAGCTCCAGTCTCTCCTGCAAGGTGGTCTGTCAGATCAGCAGCTGTGTGAAACCTCTTCCTGGGAGACATGTTCCCTCCTCTGGCTGGCTCTGGGCTTAGGCCTTGTTCTTCTGCCACCCTAGGATTCCTGGGGGTGGGGGGTGAGGAATTTCTAATTCCTCGGGGACCATTGCTTCAGCAGTATGATAGCTGAATACAGGGACACACGTGGCTCTTGAGAATGACTTCTCTCCTGCCAGGACAGTTGCACTGGCCTGTGGGGATGCCGGTTATTGGAGGGTGTCCACCTCAGTGCTCCAGACTGCTGACTCAGCACAACACTCACATAGTTTTCTTCCTGTGGGCTGTGTCAGCAAAGGAATACATGGGAACAGGTAGAGATAGTCTAGGCCTTGTGAGCTGCAGCCTATGACAGTAGAAGACTTTCTATATGGAACCAGCCAGCTCATCTTCTGCCCCTCCAAGCTCAGCATGTAGCTTATCCTGGACTCTGTCTGTCTCCTCCACTACCGCCTGCTGTGTCTTTCTCTTTGTTTCACCCCAGGACTATCACACTGGGCTAAGGCAGTTCTTGAAAAGGCAGCTTCAGGACCTCGGACAGCTCTCCCTTCATAGCACAGGGGAAGGTGAGGTGGGCAGGAGAGTAGGGCTGGCCTGCCTTAACTTGACCGGCCACCACAAACCCTTCCCTGGAATTGTGAGGTCCAGAAAAAGCCTGGAGAGTCAGTGTTCCCAGTCCTGAGACCCTGAGGTGACTGTCCACAGCCTTTGCAGAAGCTGGACGCTCAACGACAGCCTGCGAGTTGAGTGAACAAGTGAATGAGAGGACTGGTAGGCTTGCTATTGATGTTACTGGAGACATTAATGAGAGTTAATTAAGAAGAAATTAATGAGGGATAATTAAGGGGTAAATTAATGAAGGTCCACTTTCCCACATAGACTCTGTACACTTAGATTTTCTCACAACTGCTACAACTAAGTCAGCTTCAAAAACGTCCTCTCTAACATTTTGCAAACAGTTGATAGAAATTTCTCAACACATATTCTTTTCTATGTAGTTTTTCCTGGGCTTCCTGGAGCTGCATAAGTCATGTGTTGGAGTGTTCGGTGTAGGTCATTTTCCTAGCCCTGGAGCTGAGGACCAGGATTCTTGCACTCCAACTGTCTCTACAGATAGTGGAAATATTTTGGGTCATGTAGCTGGGCTATGTATGCATAGTGTGGCTGAGCCTTGACTCCTGAGGGAGGACCAGAGTTCAGGTGATGGAGGCCACACCCAGTAGCTCATCTGGAGACTGGGCTCTGTGTGCAGGGAGGGGTCAAGATGCTTAATGGCCCTTGACTAAGTCGGATAGAGGGGAAACAAGGCAGCCTCCTTAGCCTCCCAGCCAGCCCTCCAAAATGAAACAGCTGGGCTGGTCTCATCATCTTAGCAAATTGTTTGAAAACTACCAACAATACAAATGGGAACATTAAACTAGAGCCAAAATAGGTACTGGGCTTGGACCTAGGCCAGACTACTCTCTAGCCTCAGCTGGAAACAAAGTGTTCTGTTTACAGAGCTGTGACCCTCATCCCTGCAGGCATGCGGCAAGAGCCCAGCATTGAATGGCAGAGAAAATGAGTTATTTATGGTCATTTATGTTGAGGATTATTCTTATGAAATTTGCCCTCCTTTCATTTGGCTCCGAATAGCCAATGATAGTGTTATGGACAACCCTGTCAAGGTGCACCAAAGCCAGGCTCCTTGGTGGGAAGTTCCAGGAGAGAGATGGAAATGATTAATGGCTGGCAAATGTATGCTTCTTGGGCTGGGGACTGGGACCTGCTTAGCATCGAGCCAACAAGATGGAGAAATAAATTAATGTCCTCAATTACAAAGGGCTTGTGATATGGAAACGCTATCACCAGGTCTCCAAGCAGGGGAGGACAAAGGGCATAACAACACAAAGCCAAAGATTTCCCCAAGGGCATCGCGCAGCTGGGAAGAGGAGTGGGACTCCCATGGGACTGCAGATGGGCTTGTAGATGGATGACCTGCTGAGTCCAGGTTCCTGAGGTTAAGGAACCACCAGAAATGGAACCAAGAAGGAGCTACTATGACCTCTAACCCTCATGTTCTCTGTAGGACACAGTGGCCTGGGCAATTTGAATGGAGAGCTGAGGACTGGAGAGCTATGGGGGTCACTCTACGCTTACTGTATATCTCAGATGGGATTTAGAAAGCAGCATCAACGCTCACTCCTGACCACTTGCATTCCTGTTTCATGGTGTTCTCCTGTTATCCACCATTCCCTGTCTTTTCTGCTCAGGATCTGAGGGGCTGCAATTAGCAGATGGTTTGAGGTCTATTAGCCAGTGGCTCCCCCCCCCACCCTTGCCAATGCCACTAGAATCAGAGATTGGATTTCTTAATGACAGAAAAATTAACTAATGGGCCTGAGCAGGGCCGCAGGCACCCGTGTGAAGCCATGTGCAAAGTTGATATTTCAACAAGCCCGATAACGTATTAGGGCAACAGCCGCACTGTGGTGCAGACTTGTGCAATAAATCTTCTGTCAAATGCCCATGGGTGCCTGTCAGAGTCAGTGGGTCACCAGGACCTATGTGGCCTTTGGAAGAGGCTGTTAGCCCAGTCCCGAAGTGTCAGGAGAACCAGACAGTCCCTAGGTATGCAATGGAGGTTAGAATAAGCTGAAGCAAGAACATAGATTCACCCTCCCCCAGAATGTTAAGGACGGTGGGGCTGGGTTTGTGGGTTTCACACATGTCCACACCTGGGCATGGGCCCCCACTATTCTTCCGCTCACCACAGACATGTCCACTAAAGCTTTCAACACACACTCTAGCCATGGGCTCTGGGACCTACGCTTGTCACGGCCCATCTTCACTTTTGATTTGTATCAGAGAGCTGAAGTACAGGGGCCTGAGACAAGATGTTTGGTGATAATTTTATGAAGATCAATGGTATTAAGGACTGAATTCTTGTCCAAAATAATTTGTGTAAAATATAGTCGCATTAGATGAGAATCTTTGGCGAATTATTGGCTAATGGGGTGCTGGGTTGAGAGAAACTGCCAGCATTTCCGAAGAATAATTGAACGTGACGTCTTCTGCACTGGTCTGTGAGGGCCTGAACACAGGCAGGGTGTCTGGTTCAGGCTGCTGCCTATGGGCTGTGGGTTTTCTCCTCTTCCCCATAGCAGGCAGGCCTCCAAATGAGCTAAGGTACCATGCACTCCCATTTCTTCCAAGCCTCTGTGCCCAGCCACATCTCATAGCACTCTGGGCATTCAGATCCAGGCCTGTGCTTTTTGCCTCCATAAGAAGTGCGTAGGAGTTCTTATGGCTCAGTGCTGATATGTATGGCATGTAATGGAGGAGTAGTTTCTGTGTCCCATCCAGGGGAGTGATCCTGCCCAGAGCCAGTCACCCCATGACCTGCCTGACTTCTTCAGGCACCCTGTGACAGGATTTCCCCTTTGACACAGTGACTAGGGACAGAAAGGATCAGTATGGAGCTAAGTCTCGCTCTTATACAAATCCCTCATCCCTCAGGTAGAAGTTTGGAATCAGGGTCAAAGGAGAGAGACCAAATGAGTACCTAAAAGGCTCGGATTGGAACACCCATGTCTAGGGAGCCCTGGAAAGTTCAGGGCAGTGGAGAACAGGGCTGACATGTGTTTTAGGGCAGCAGCCTGCAGGTGACCTGCAGGCCAGGTGTCTGGCATGACCTTCCTCAGTGACCTTGCTGTCCCTGGCTCACAGCACCCCTCTCTTCTTATTGATGAAGCCATACCTTGTGCTGTACTTGTGTGGGTCTCTGGCTAATTCTGCTGCATAATGAATTGTGAACACTGTCTAATTTCCAAATTAAAACTCAGATTGATGGCCTCTCATGCATGGTATAGGCTGTGATGTGAATTTCTGGGGTCTTAGAGACAGCTGAACCCTTGAGGATCCTGAGATCCACCTGTGGAGATGCCAGTCTCTGGCCACTGATCCAGGTGGTTGGGCAGGAACCCATGGCACCTGGATTGCCTCATTATTGCCTTTCTGGCCTATTTCCCCAGCCCAGATGCCTGGTTATCGGAGCCCAGTAGGGCCACTTGGCCTGATACTATGGACCGTTACTCTCTTTGGTTGTTATGGTTTCTCTACCCCTTTTCCAGGCTGGCAACATTGTCAGGGTGCCAGTAGGCTTCCAGGATAGCATTCTAGTCAGCTGCTCTCTCTTGATGCAGTCTATGATCCTGTCCCCATGGTCCTGTCTCTTATATATGTCTGTAACTCCCTACCCAAAGCCATCCTTCAGGGAACTTCCTCTAGTCATCAGACCCTAATGAGCCCAGCCTCGTGTCATAGATTCAGAGGGGACAATGAACGCCATGAGTACCCCTCCATAGGGTCATAGTGGGGCTGAATGAACTGGATCCATGCAGCCTGTATGGTGCAAGGTGAGACTCAGTGACATTGTAGGTGTTGGGGCATTTTGCAGCATTGCAAGAGTCATCTCTGCTCACAATCGGCAGGCAAAGCTTCCAGCTGATCACAGGCTTCAGATTAGAAGCCACTCAGGATAAGGTGACCTGGCATACATGCCAGGGTTTAGTGCAGGTAGGTAGAAAAGGGCTCTGCAGCCACATTTGAGTGGAAGGACATGTGCTCCATCCCACGTCACAAGGTGATATTGCTGTTTGGTACTTTCTGGCTCCAATTTATCATGTACAAACTCAAGTTTACAAGAGGAAATAAAGCCATAAGTCGTTCTTCAGCTGCTGCTGTTGGCAGTGGACCAGCAGCCTGGAATGCTAACTACGCTGTCTTACTTATTCCCCGCACACAGAAGAGAAAGTAAGTGCCAGAAAATCATCCCTTCTGAGGGCAGCTTGACCTGAACAGCTTCCACCCACTAAAGACCAGTTGGCCCTGCCCATGTAGTTAATACAGCAGTCCTTCCACCTGAGTGTGGTCCAGCTGCATGCATGTGTCTACTGCTCACTTTTGGTCATGCATGAAGGCAGCTCTAATGGTTGGAGGATGCAATATGCAGCCTCCAACCCCTGATGGTGTTTCAGGACACGGCATATTCTTTAATGCAGTGTGAAGCCAGGGCAGAGCTTGGAGGGAGAAGTAGAGAGAGACCCAGGAATGAGAACAGAAAGAACAGGAAGTGACTGGTTGAGGTATTAAGTCCCAGCCCAGCATGGTGGGCTTACCTGTGGGGATCCTGACCATTGTCCGCTCTATGGGGCTCAGAGGACAGCTATCAGAATGTTTTCTTACCCCAAAGCCCCAGAATATGACCCTTCTGTGGAAAAGGGGTGGATGCACAGATGAATAGATGGACTATAGGTGGAGGATAGAGGAGTAGAAGAGAGGTCTGTCTGGGTAGAGGGGCAGGAGAAGGATGGAAGGGGTGGAAGGGCGAATGGAAAAGTGAGCAGAGGGATAAGGGGGATTCATGGAGAAAAAAAAGAGGAGGGAATAATGGAGGGAAGGATTGGAGGAGAGATAGGTGGAGAGGAAGGTGGAGAGAAAGAGGAAAGGGGTAGAGAGCCAGAAGGATGGAGCGTGGAAGGTAGAAGATGGAGGTAATGGCTCCACTGCTCTCTTTACTGAACCCAGCTTACCAGACAGGGGCTATCACCCCCTCTAACACATTATAGAGAATAACCATCCTCAGCTTTAAGTGTGGGAATGATCTTGGCATACAAGCTTAGTCCTGAATGACACCCAACAGTTCATCTGGGGAAGCAGGTGCCTCTCTATGTGGGCCTTATTTGTGGTGATATTCTGACCCTCGTCTTCCTGCATTGCCTACAAAACCGCTGTTCATCCTCATGGCGGAAGTGATTATTCCACCATGTCCTTAACACAGTGCAGATGGGCATGCTTCTGGAAGACGGCATAGGAGCCATCTGCTCTGCAATCATCCAGCACCCAGAACGGACAGTGCTCCCCATTGTCAGGGAATCTCCCCATAGCAGCCCTGGGACATGGCCATGCACAGCCAGATGCAGCTCAGCTGGGATAAGAACAGCTTGGGGGGTGCTCCCCTGTGCACAGGTAAGCAGCAGCAACATTCAAAGCCCCCCAGGTCGTAGGTGGTCATTATCCCTCAGCATGCACCTCCATCACTCATATGAAACTGCAACCTTGTTAACAATGATATTTATTAATAACTATAAATTGTTATACTTGGCCAGTGTAGCAGTGGGCGGCTGTGTGGAAGGCCGACAGGCCTGGCAAAGGCAGCTGCTGGGGCTTGGAGGGAGATCGGCAGGCCTGTTTTGCCTTATTTGATGGGTTGATCTACCCTGAGGATAAAGCCCTGGGCCAAGGGTGGCCTTCACCACCCCTGAAAACACAACTTTATTAACTAATATATTTATTAATAACTATAAACTGTTATATTAGGCCAGTGGAGCAGCCAGTGGCCTGGTGGGAGGCCAGCAGGCCTGGTTCGCCTAGCCCACCTTCGCTGGAGGCTTGAAACCCATGGTGGCCTTTTCACAATAATCAAATACACCAAGACCTTTTAATGTTTCAACGCTTAGGCCTTAGCTGAGTGGATTCTGAACTGGAATCAGACCACCTAATCCCAACCAGCCATATGGCTTGCTATACCTTCAGAGCTCACACCAAGACATGCTGCTGCTGCTTCTGAGTCCTGGTGGGAAGAGAGCTTCCTCTGTGTAAAACCCAGGGTTCCTTTCTTTGTCCCAGGAAGTCCCACCTTCCTATACTCTGTGCCCAGCTAACTGGCCCTCAGCTACTTTTATTAACCAATCAGAGAGCACCTCAGAAAGGGGGTAACCAGATCTCTGAGCACTGAAATCAGCCTCTGAGAAACAATGTATTAGACCTTCCTCCAACACTCAGACACCTGTGGTCAGCAGGCCACCCCATCAGCAATCTGATGGAGGAGAGGTGCAGTGATGCTGGTTCTACTCCAAGATCACAAGTCCCGAGCACAGGACTCTGCTGAGCATGCGTGGGTGGTATCCCACCAGTGAGGTAGGTCACAGGTTTCCTGGATCTTCCACAGGCATGGGTTCACCTCCTCTGGGTCAGATTCTGCCCTAGGCTCTACGGAATGGCAGTGAGCTAGCAACTAGCCTGCAGTGAGCTGGCACCAAGCGCCTGATGCAGCAGCAGGTGTCTTTGCTCCCTTTGGAGGTCAGCTGCAGGGCTTCCTGCTTGACTCAGCCCAGAGCAGAGAAGGCTGGAAAGACTATGGTCAAGTCTCCCACCGGCCCCACATGCAAGACATTGTGTGGTCAGCAGTTACGTGCTCACAGGGCTGAAATGCCCCTATCCCATGTCCACCAGGCAGCTCATTCCTATTCCTCACTGACACCTAGATACCATGGAGACTGCCAGCAGGAACAGTGGACATGACTGGTATGCTGAGTGGAGCATCCAACTGTGTTACACTCTAAAGATAAAGAGTATGAGATATGATAACATGTTTTAGACCAGACTTGGGGACCACCCGTGAGAGAGAAAAATGCCATGGCCTCTTTGCTCTCGGTCTGCTGGGCCCCAGGAACCCACAATAGGTGGGAGGCAGATACGAGTTACTACAAGAACTTCAACAGTCCTTGTCCCCAGTCACTACTGGTGTAACAAAAAAGTGCAGGAATTTATTATTGCATTATTTTTCAGTGTGCTGTGGCCTGCTGTAGCTAATGCATGGCTTCTAAATGCCAGTATCTGTGTCTAACACTGACTGAGAGCTCAGTGCTCAGAGCAAGGAAGTCATTGAGGCCTGTGTCCTAGTTAACTGTCAACTCAGTGCAGCTTAGAGTCATCTGAGAAGGGACTCTCAACTGAGGGACTGTGTGAATCAGGTGCTTGATGGGCATGTCTGTGGGGAAATTATCTTTGTGTATTGTTAATTGATGGAAGAAGGCTACATAGGAGAGTTAGTTAGCAGGAGCCACTGTGAGAATCTCTATGACTTCACCTGGCACGCTGGACCCCAATTGCTGGGTTATTTGTCACTGGGTTCTATTGGCACCTGTTTATTGGAACCCAGATTTTATCTAGGGGAACATTCTTCCTGACCCCACACAACCTCTCAGTACAGGTTGAGAAAGCCTCTCCCCACATCGTAGCACACTTCCAGCTTCTCACTGTCCTTCACCTGAACTCCAATTTGGACAGAGCTGTGCCTCCCAGTGACCCTACTCATGCTAATCCCTCTCATGCTACCTTTGGTAATTTGTTCCCCTAGAGAGGTGTAGAAGCTGTCCGTGGGGCAGTTGGTGGGGAAGGGTTGGAAATGTTGGCATTCTGAGGAGGTAAATAGGGACAGGGCTGTAAACCTGGACCCATATCACAGTTCCTTGCCTCAACAAAGGCCCAGGTGTGGTGGGCCTGCAAAGGAACAGCCACAGAAGATGCCCTGGTACCAGGTTAGGAGAACCTGGCTGCTAGCCTTCTGGGTCCTTTTTCCAGCTCAGTTTCCAGCTGCTTGTTACTATGGCAATAATTTTTTTTCCATTTTCTCCTGCTCACTGGAATTTCTTCCATTCCTTAATGAGTCACAGGCTTTGTGTGAGACCTTGTGCACATGACTTTGCCCTCAACCAAAGGCTCGTCAGGGTCCTGAAGGTCTACACATGGTCATAGTGATGTGACTGAAGAGTCCAGCAGGTTCAGCCTGACCTTCCCCTCCCATTGGCATCTCTGCAGGTCCCTCTTGGAGTGTCTGTCACTGGACCCCTGGTACTGTGCTTGTGGCAACCCCAGTGGTCTTTATGAAGTGGGAGTTTTCATTTCTCTCTATCATCATAGAAACCTTCACTGAAGTCGTCTTTGTTATTTTTATCATGATAGACATCAGGATATCCTCTGTACTGGAAGCTGTTGTCAGAGCTTGGTGTTCAGTCATATTGGAAGGGGATACCATCCCAAGCCCATGCTAAGAATCCTGCACCTAGACAGAGCTCTGGGATGTAGGCAGAAAGGAGACAGATGGATGGTTCAAGGATAGAAATAGGTGGATGGGTGGATAGAGGTATGACAGAGAGGTAAACAGATGCATAGATATATAAATTATGGATAAATAATTGATAGGTACAGAAATGATAAGTAATACAGAGAAACATAACGGATGGATAGGTAGATGATGGGTAAATATGATAAGTAGATAATGTAGAGAAATGATTGATAGAGAGGCAGATAGGTGGTAGACATGGGAGATATATTGATGATAGATAATAGATAAATATTCATAGATAGATAGATAGATATGGATAGATGATAGAATCATATAAAGAGATAGATGTATAGGTGGATGATAGATTATGAAAGATGATAGGAAAATAGACAGACAGATATTAATAGAGAAGTAATGTTAGAAAAAGGTGATAAATGCATGAATGAACAGATAGAAAGACAGACAGGCAATCAGGCATTCTGATGACAGTCAGTTAGACAGACAGATCCTGAGGAAGCGGCTCACATTCTTGGAGTCTGACACTTGGCAGGCAGCTGGGCAGCTAGGGACTCATGGCTTCTGCACCACAGCTTGGAGCTAGAGTCTTTTCTTCAGAAGTTTTAGTTTTAGTTGTTAAATCTTCAACTGGACAAGGCCCACCTATGCCAAGCCATCACCTGCTTCCTGGTGATGGAAGCATCACCCAGAATCCACTGATGGTGTCTGCAAGCATTCCTGGAAACCTTCTGGTGTTTCACTGGACATTGAGTGCCATGTCATGCCCACACAGTGCATTCCCCATTGCAGCAGAACAACTTCTGGCTTTTCAAACTGCAAGGAGTGTTTGCAGCAGGTTTGTTTCAGCATCAGGGAAATGCTTCTGCTCCCAGTGTATGCACGCTTTCATTAAAATTGGACTTTGAATCTCCTTGCACATTTTCCTGAGCTATTAGGATGATAATTAGTTTCCTTTTTTACTCTATTAAGGAGGCAAAGTACATTGATAGTTTTCTTTTCTTTTTTTTTCTTTTTTTCTTTTTTAATGTTAGAGCAATTTTGCCTTTCTGGAATAAACTCCACTTAGCTGAGGCATTTTATCTTTTTATTTGTTTCTGCTGCGTCTTGGGAGTTTTTCTCCTGTGTTTTTGGTCAGTTGCTCTTGCTGATAGTAGTACTCACCATGCAGGCATTTAAAGTGCTCCATGCTGACTCCACTTAGCATTGCAAAATACAACTTTACCCAACAGTTCCCTAGGCCAATTCCACGGGCCAATCAGCATTAGTTCAGCAACAGAAAGCAAGCCTCGCCTCTTTACAGGATGTCCCCAGCCCATCACCCTTGAAAGGTCTGGGGAGCCACGTATTCCAAACTCATGGAAACCATGAGTTGGGCCTCTAACACAGCTTATGCCCACCATGAGCACAGAGCCAAACTCCCTCTGAGGCCAGTTTCATCCGTGTTGGATATTGGAATTTTTGCACACTGGACAGTCTCCTGGTTGTTGCTGTTACCATACACAGCAAAACCAACCCTACAATTCCCACCAACTCCTGTGTGCTCAGCTCTCCAGGGAGCTTTTAGCTGTCAGGACCCCTGTCATTTTCCAGATGCATGGAGAACAGAGGAGGCCTTTGAATGCTACTCAGGAACCACAAACAAATGATAGAATCCCCTTGTGCATTCAGGGGAGACAGGCTGAAACCAACTTAAACATATGTGTACATACACATGTAAACACACATGAGCATCTGCATATATAGTCAGCCTCCATATCTCCATATAAACCCAGAGTCAACCAAATCAAGGATCTGGAATATTAAGGAAAAAGGCCTCATATGTATTTAACTTATGCAGAACTTCTTCTTGCCATCAACCACCCAGAGTACACATTTGCCTAGCCTTTATTGTGTATTAGGCATAAAAGGTAACCTAGAATGATTAGGGGTTTTAAGAGGATGTGCATAGGTTACACACAAATACTTTGGGTCATGGGTATAGACATGGACAGGCTTTGGGATCTGCAGGGTCTCATGAACTCTGAGGCATTACTGAACATGAATATGTCTACTTAGTACTTCAGAAATACTGCTTAAAAGGTAATGGGTCCTATTAGCTATTGAAATAAACCCTGTGTTAGCTCACTCAGGATGAGTTTTTCTAGTTCCATCCATTTGGCAGCAAATTGCATGATTTCCTTGTTTCTGATAGCTGAGTAGTATTCCATTGTGTAAATGTATCATAGTTTTTTGGTTTTTTTTAATCCATTCTTCAGTTGAGGGGCATCTGGGTTGTTTCCAGTTTGTAGCTATTATAAATAAAGATGCTATGGACATAGTTGAGGAGATGTCCTTGTGGTCTGGTGAGGAATCTTCTGGATATATGCCCAGGTGTGGAATGGCTGGGTCTTGAGGTGGAGCTATTCCAAGTTTTCTAAGATTTCACCAGACTGATTTCCATAGTGGTTATACAAGTTTGCACTCCCACCCTTTCTCCACAACCTTTACAGAATGTGCTGTCATTTGAGTTTTTGATCTTAGACATTCTTCCAGACACAGAAAAATGCATATGGCATGTATTCACTGGATTTTAGCCATTTAGTACAGGACAACTATCCTACAACCAACAGACCAAAAGGAACAGGAACATGGAATTTGTTACTTGTTAGTGGGACACTTTTCCCTAGTGGAGCTACCATGTAGGCCCCTAGTGCAAGAGGAGGTTCTTAGCCTTCATATGATTGATGAACTGAGGGGACTGAGATGTGGGGGCACCCCACACTGGAGGAGTAGGATAGGTGGGAGAGGGGGTAAAATGTGGGAGGGTGGGAGGGAGAAGGGTGGAGGGAGGGGGCTGTGATGGAGATGTTACTTGAAGTAATATATAAACGTAATTTTAAAAAAAGAAATAAACATTCCCCTCCCATTTGGTCATGGTGTTTATTACAACAACTGGAAAGCAAGCTAGGATATTATGCTACCAGTTATACAATCTGTCCATGTCTGTGACACTTAGACTATTCCAACCTATAATAATTTTAAACTACATTTATTTATTCATTTACAAATGGAGCCAGGGACATATGGAAGTCAGATAACAACTTGTGGGAATCAGTTCTCTACTCCCACCATGGGGGTCCCAGTTTTCAAATCCAGGTCATCAATACTGGTACCAAGTACTTACCTCCTGAGCCATCCTCCCAGCCCAGGATGATTTCAGTGCTTAGTTTGTTGTAGACCTTCAGGTAAGTTTAACTCTCATTAGAATCATGACAATCATGTTCATCATTAGATTAGCATGGAATAATAGAAGCAAAATGAAAGAAAGCTGGGGACAGTATCTCCATCCTGCCTTAAGTGGCGTAGAAGAATCTATCTGGAACTGGATATGTCTCAGTGTGTATGTTTTCTGGCACCATCAGGCAAAGGACCAAGCAGGACACACATGCTCCCAAGGTCCTTTGTTCCTCATCCCAGCTTTGTGAAGTTGACATTCTCACTGTATTTACAGTCTGTCTGAAGGTTTCATCATTGGCCCCATCTGCCACCTTGAATGTGTGTGTGTGTGTGTGTGTGTGTGTGTGTGTGTGTGTGTGTGTTTGTGTGTTTTCACCCATGGTAATGATGAACTGTTGGGTATATTAACATAACACCAGCTTCTGTGATCCTTTAAATATTGGTTATCTCTACTTCATGTACAGTCTGAAATTTTATTGTTATTATTATTATTTTATTATTTGAGAATTTCATACATATATACAATGAAGAATCTCCTATCTCCCTCCACCAACTCCCCAACTCTCCCCTACAACATATCCCCACTCTCAGTTTCATGTCTTTTTTTTTTATATAATCTAGTAAGTCCAATTAGTGCTGCTCACATGTGTAAGGTTATGGGTCCATCCATGGAATTCAGACATGACTTTAGAGAACTAACATGTAATGTAAAGTAGGAAAGGAAGGGAGGCTTCTAAACTAGCATTATGAGCCCAATATTATGCAACTATCAAAATCAAATAAAGTAATTTCAAAAAAAAAAGAAAATTGCAGAACAATCTTCATGATGAATGTAGATGCAAAAATTCTCAACAAAATACTCAAAACCAGATTCATTCTTGCACTTTTCTAGCTAACTATCTAACAATTTCTAAATTCCTCCTACAAGCTACTTCCACAAGTTTCTCACCACATCATCACGTAACCACAGAAACCACCCCATTCTCAGCACCAATCTCTGATATTAGACTTTGTATTTTGGGACAGAAAAATTTAAAGGAAGTATTTGGTTTTGGCTTACTGTTTTAGAGGGTCCAGTCCATAGTTGGGAGTCTCACTCTCTGTCAGGCAGCAGGGGGAGAGAAGTCACAGAAAGAGGGGTCAGAAAGTAAAACAGACAAGATTCCCTGAGTGCTGATGTCAGGAGAGAAGAGCTCCTGAGACAGAGTCAGAACTGCAGCTCAACTGGGAGACGGATGATGACATCACAGAACACACCCCCGCAGAGCTGCGGTGGGTTCCCATGTCCTCTCATTCTTTTTTAGTTTTCACACTGCATTGCTTTTATTTCATATTAATTGCTTTATGAAGAACTAGATGTCACCATGGCACTTTCCAACCATTTCATTGTTCTTGTTTCATTCTCTCCTCTTTTTCACTACTCCCCTCTCTGTTCCCCGTGGGCTCTCACCCACAGTAAACCTCCTTTCTCATCTCAGGTGACAAGCTCTCCCTTTCTCTTCCTTCTCGTCTATTCTTAGTTCCCTCTATGCTCTCCTATCTGGTTTCATAGTCTCTTTAGGTCTTAGTTCTTGACGCCAGTGAGTCCCACAAGAAGTGTCCAGCAGCCTGACCTCCTGGGACTACTCACAGAAGAAATCACACCATCTAGCCAGCTCTGATACCACTGTGGAAACTGCAGTGCTAGGAGCTCACCCTAGGGGATTTTGCAACATCAGCAGAAGCATCTGATCCTACAGATACTCCGGTCCCTTCTATGTGCTGTTTGTTAGACCAAGGAACTATCTCACCTTCTTTGAACACTCTAGGAGACTCCTTCCTGATTGAGATATTCACCTGATTGCTCCATCAGCAGTAGGACCATACTTCTTCCCATAGTATTTCTTCAAACACATTTTCTAGAAAGAGGTACTGGAAGCCTTTAATGGCTGCTACTCCAGTAGGTCCCCACTCTCTCAGGGTGGCCTGCACTCAGAGACACCCCAAGGAGAAAGCACCTTCCTTCTAGAGATGCCTGCTGGGCCCTCACCATTGCCTGGGATCTGGGTTGTGTGAAGATTGTTCAGGCCATTGCAGGATAGAGTAGCAGTGTGGTTGGAGCCTCTGTGTCAAGACAGTGTGTGCACATGTTTGAAAGAGGCTGGGGAATTAAAGGGAAACCCAGGAGGGAATTCCAAACTATAATAAAATTGGACTTAGATCAAACTACCTCAGCACCAAGAAGTCAATTATGTTGTCTTAGTGCTGCGTACTCCACAGAGACTGAAGTCTTGGAGCCTATGTTTTCCTCCAGAGTTGATCTCGGGTAGCAAATTCAACAGGGAATTCCTGAACAGAATAATAGTTCTTTTTCTATTGACCAAATCAGAAAAGTTAAACAAAAACTGTATCAAGTCTCTGTGCTGTACAGACTGTGCTTGGTACGTGAGGCCAGCATGAGTGGAGTCGTGCCTATCTTCAGGGCTCAGCATCCACGTAGGCCTCGCACTGGATTCAGGACCAGAGTCAAGGCCATCGTGAGGCTAGAGGGTGCTCCACGGCTCTCCAGCCTTCAATTTGCCTCCCTATTTTCACCAGAAGTCTTATGATAGACAACCTGAGCTTTGGAGGGAAGAGTGGGGTGCCCTTGATGCCAACAGCAGCTGTCACCAGGCGGACAGCCTCAGCACACCCTGCAGGCAGCCAGGGATCCAAGCTCCCTCAGAGACTGTGGGCAGGGCCACCATCAATTTCTCCCATGCTCTCTGATCCTGATTCCTGGATAGGCTTGTATTCCTCTCTGCAAAAAGACCCTGCAGCTGAGTCAGTGGCTGAGAGAGACAGACACCCACCATGTACACGGAGACATAATCGAATGAGTTGCAGTTGCCAGTAAAATAAAATTTCCTCTGGAAAGAATTGGCTGAAATACTCTGAGTGTAAACATTTTTTTTTTCTGTGACTAAAGCTTGGCATTAAGGCTCTCAGAGATGGGAATGGTCTGAGTATTAATTTCTTAGTCCTTTTTTTAAAGATGAGGGACAGCCTGCCGAATTTGGAGCCATCACTGGCTCCCTCTTCCACTCATTCATTCATTTACTTATTCATCCATTCAATCATTCATTTGTTCATTCACTTGCTCATTCCTTTACTCATCTACCTGTTCTTTTGCTGCAGCAAACAAACTGTGGTTCTGTTCGCCCCTTTCCCTGGAGGAACACATGGCCAAGCTAGAGAGACAGCACACCTTCCTTCCCCATCTGGTCACTTCACACTTGGATGCTTAGCAAGAGTCAGGATCCCTGCTGATAAAAGTTCACAGCAGCTCCAATACCATGTGGGGACACACATCTGTGTTAGTAGTAAAAAAAAAAAGTCCCCATGCCAAGAACAATGGTACTGCCCATGGACCAGAAAGGTTCACACCACAGCCCAAGAGGCCTCTTGATGCTGCTTCCTTCATCTTCAAGTGATTTGAGGGATCCAGAAGCTACTGGGAGAGGGTCTCTGGAGAAGGAAGTTGTGGGTAGAGGGTCTGCTCCCTAGGGTTCTGTGCCCTAGGATCATTCCCTGTGGCCTGGCACTTTACCTGATGGTGGACTACAGGTCCTGAAATGCTCTGGGGGAGGAGGACCAGTACAGGTGGTTCCTGGATACAACCAGGATGGTTATGGGGATGAGGATGGTACCCAAGTTTTATGTGCACTCCTCAGTCCATAGAATAGTAGGAAGGCCAAGACCCATTTGCTAAATAAGATATTTCTTAAAGGATTTTAAGATGAGCCATGGCTGAACCATAACAAACATGAGAAGAGTTCTAGAAATAATGATCAGACACTTCAGGGGCTGAGATACTAGGAAACATTTTCCCTGCCCCAGTAATTCCCTCACAGACAGGAAGCTTCCTCACAGAGCTGAGATGCTATTGGCTGGCCACCACACCCTCCCTCAGCCACCCTAAGGCCACCACGAAGAAGGCCTTCAGGGTGAGTACCTGTGTCTCCTTCTCCCTCATTTCTCCCAGAAAATAGCCCAGCCTTCACTCTTTGGCAGTCTGAGCAAGAGAAGCAGAAGCCCCAGCACAGGCTCCATCCAGTAAAGAGAGGTGGAGAGAGACAAATAGATCTCTGACAGAAGCACAGCTAGAATGCTTATGGGGTGAAGCACACTGGAAAAGGGAATTTGTGGAACATAGTAGGATATTCTAAGTAATAACCAGTCAGACAGCATGGCCCTCTGAAAAGATGCAGAAGGAAGGAGGTAAACAGCTGAGAAAAACTTACAAAGAGACAGAAGTGTTTTTTAAAAACATATTTTATTATTCTTTGACAATTTCATACAAGTGTTCAACATATCTTGATCATATTCACTCCCTAATATATCCTCTCCTACCCTCCTATTCTCTCTTTCTTTCTCCCTCTGTAACCTGTCTATAATTAGTGCTGCCTGCTGGAGTGTTGCCTGATCTTGGCACGCTGATGTGTAAGTCTTGACCGTTGCAGGGAGTTCGTGAGTGCAACGGTCATGTCACATCCAGAAGACAACACTCCTCTCTCCATCCTCTGGCTCTTACATTCTTCTGCCCACTCTGCTGCAATGGTTCCTGAGCCTTGCAATGGCTGACTATAAATGTCTCATTTAGGGATGAAGACTCAACAGTCACTTATTCTCAACACTTTAGTCAGCTATGAGTCTCGGCATTGCTAGCCATTGTAGAAGGAATCTTCTCTGGCCAAGGCTGAGCCCAGTACTAATCTATGTGTATAAACATAGATAGATAGAAGGTAGGTTAACAACAGGTTAACTACTATTATTTTGCTTAACAAAATAATAGTAGTGGGCTGACCCACTTCCAGGGCCAACGACCTCCTCAGCCATGAACTTTCCAAGTCTGCAGGCCTCAATTTCTTTCCATGGAACAGGCATCAAATCCAATCCAAAAGCAGTTGGCTACTCCTGTGGCCTTTGTGCCACTATTGCACCCACAGGTACATCTTGGCTGGCAGGTTGGAACTGCAGTTGTAGACTTAGTTGCTGTAGGGATACCACCAATATCTTTTCTCCCCTAGAAGTCTGTGTAGCACCTTCCTGCACTATGAAAACTATTTATTCATCAAAGAGTAAGTTTTCAGGTCAGTTCTACATGATTTCTCTATGTCCTGCAACCAAAGAGTGTTGTCTTCAGTGATAGAGCCTTACCACTCAGCTATGGCGAGCAACCAAGAGCAGTGACAATAGCCTGTATTTCCTGGGGCTTCTTTAACCAATAACTTACATGGAGATGATCCGTGCCTGACACTGAGATTTTCGTTTAATAACCCATGTCTTCAGGGAGAAGCATGTGACTGAAGTCTGAAAGACTCAGGATTGGTGATGGGTTGAGGAGAGTGGTATATAAATGATAGAAGTTCTGATAGGAGGCAATGGAGGGCATCAATAATTAAACAATAGCTGAAGAAAGCAATCCCTAAGTGGGCAAAGGACTTGGGATAGCTGCTTCCTATGTATGTTCACATAGGGCCCTCAGGAAATGCTAAACACAGATGCGTACTTGAGAAAAATCCTGAAAAGATAAGAAAAATATTGCTGAAAGCTCCTTCAAAAAGATCCAGGATGTGTAAGGAGGCAGTTGGACTGCATTATAGCTGAGAAGAACAAAATGCTGTATACTCACTGAAAATTAAGGGCTTCATGCCACGCCTCATACCTGGATTGGATTTGATGCTTGGCCCAGAGAAAGAAATTCAGGCCTGCAAGATGTACAAGGAACATTCACCTTCCTGGGGGAGGAAGAAGCGAGGGTTGAAAGTGTTCTTCCCAGGAGACAGGAAAAGGCTCTGACACTAGCACTTGAGTCCAGACACAGGGAATCAAGAATATGCAAATACACTCAGCATCACCCCTCCTCCCAGTGAGGAGAATACAGTTCAATGTGATTCCTACCCCTCCATCTCCAATAAGATATAGAACTTGCTAGGGCATGGAGGAAAGGACCCTGAACATTGTTGCAGGGAATGTAAGGTAGCATAACCACAGTGTGGGTATTCCTCAGAAATTAATCTTTTGATAAAATTACAATCTTTCTGTTCCCTCTTTCACGATGATCCCCGAGCCTTGGAAGGGATCTATGTGGTGATATAGATCTGCATGTTGACCAGTTGTCTGTCTCTGTATTAGTCACCATGTTCTTCAGAAAGAAGCTTTTCTGGTGAGGGTTGAGGGGTTTTGAACATCTGATGTGAAACACTATTTGTTGGACATGACAGCTGAGGTAGAAGCATGAACTCACAGCTGCGTGCTGCGGATGTGGTTGCATGCACAACACCTGTACAAGATCAAGCCAGCCAAAATTACCGGTATGGATAGAGGAGGGACTCATGGAGTCCCTAGCTGGGGAACTATTGGCAACTGGTGACTGCTGGGGAAGGGACAGTCAGTTTTCTTTAGGGATGCAGGCCCTGAGAGGCTACCTATGATCCATTAGAAGGTCCCAAACCCATGCACGTACAGTTAACACTAAGTGCACTCAGTGGTTATTGCAAAAACAGTGAGAGAGGGGGAGAAAGAGAGAGAGAGAGTGCACATATGAAGTTGGAAAGGGAAAAATTGTGATATTGGAGGGGAGGGGATGAGAGTGGGTTTTGGCAATACTCATTATATGCATGCGTGAATATTAAATAAAATAGTAAATAAAAAATCTCATGAGTGGAGTCCCATATGAGGTCATCATCTGAGAGCTTTTAGTGCCCTCCCTTGTTCTGTGCAGTGCTACTCACAGTGAACAGCCACAGGGTCCACCAGTGGGTGAATGGTTAAGGAAGGTGGGAGGCATCCACATGACGGAGTACTATTTTGCAATAAAGTGCTATTCAGTATTATTCAGCTGCCATACCACGGATGGATCTGGATAACACACCACACGAAGTAAGACAGGTACAAAAAGATAAATGCTACATTGATTCACCTACATGTGAGGTGTAGTGGTTTAAATGCAAAGCATAAAATAGAAAGGGGGTTACTATGTCTGGGTTAGGTGAAGAGCTGAGGAGACTTGGGCCAAAGATGCTGGGTGTGCATGCAGTCAGGTGAACAGGTGTCAAGGATCTGACTGCAGCAGGTAATGTGTGCTAAGAGTAGATCCAAAGTGTCCCAACTGCACACATGTGACTCTGGGATGTGGGGAATGTGCTTGTTAACTTATTAACTGGAACCTTTGACAGTGTTCACCCTGATCAAAGCATCATCCTATTTACCTTCAAGATATGCAACTTCAATTTGTCAACTATATCTCAGTAAATTTTGAGGGAGTATACACCCCCAGGAGGTGAGAGGAAGACACAGAGAAGTTGGTGTTAGAGTCAGGCCCCAGAGCTGCTGATTTTGGAGTGTCTGAGAGGAACCTACAGAGTCCAAGTAAACTGAGTTTAGAATCAGGGGAGCTGGGGTATGGCTCAGTAGGTAAACTGCTTGTTATACAAGCATGAGGAGCTGGGTTCCAGTCCTCAGGACCCATGTTAAAAATCCAGTCATGGTAACACACTCCTGAAACTTCAGGGCTGGGGTGTGGGAGGCAGGCTGACAGATCTTCAGAGCTCAATGGTGAGCATATCTAGCTGACCTTGCAAGCCTCAGGTTCAATGACAGACCCTAGCTCAAAGGAAAAGTTAAAGAGCAACTGAGGAAGGTATTTGATGCCCACTTCTGGCCTCAATATGTGCACAGGCGCATACACATATAAACAGACACACACACACACACACACACACACACACACACAGACACACAGACACATGGACACATGGACACACATACAAAAGGAGAAAATAATATGATTGGATAACAAAATTTTAAAATCAAATCAAGTAGTAATAATGTTAATAACTTATTTATTATTAATTACTTATAATTATGTAGTTATAAGATACAATAACTTATAGAACTATGGGAGGCTCATGGTTGCCAGTAAATAAAATGAAAAGAGAAAAGTGAATTCCCTTGTTTGTTATAAGAAATGGCAAGAGACTGAATTTTTTCCCCATTAATAGTGAGCTTGACATATTGGATTTAAGAAAAAAAGAGAGAAGGGGAAAGAAAAGGGAAGAAGGGAAAGGAGAAATGTAGCAACACAGATGCCTGTTAGTAATGTTGAAATAAATAAAAAATTCAGGCAACTGGAAAAAAAAATTTAAGCCCATGTGAAGGTTTAGAATTTGAGGGAAAAGAAACAAGCAAGCATACTACTATGTTACATAATTATTAGACGAACAATTCCTGAATAAATTGGAAAGTCATGAACTTTTATGCTAAAAACAAGCAAGCAAGCAAGCAAACAAGGAAGAAAGAAACTCCACATAAAGCTAAGTCACAAATCACAAGACCCAACTAAGCACAACAGTGAGAAAACACATCTGACTGTTGACAGTCAGCCAAACGCACTGGACACAAATGAAAATGAAGGGTTTGAATCCTATGTTGAATTAATTGAATTCAACAAATATTGGGTTTTTTCATTTTTAAGATTTTATTTTTTAATCTTTAAGTGTGTGTGTGTGTGTGTGTGTGTGTGTGTGTGTGTGTGTGTGTGTGT
>CAJQZJ010031773.1:2521073-2537560 GCA_907164525.1 Lophiomys imhausi
CACACACACACACACACACACACACACACACACACACACACACACACCATGAGCAAGGACAACGCACACTGTGCCTGAGGAAGGAGGATGCCCCCTTGAGCTGCTACTGAAAGTCTGGTAAATCCGTCATTAGCAGGTGCATATGCACTCGGCATCTCTCACAGTCTGGCACATACATTTCCTTCTTTTCTTTTCTTCCCCCCCTTTTTATTTTATTATTTTTTTTAGCATTTATTTATTTCTTCAAGTTAGATCTCAGTCTTAGTCCCCTCCCTCTTCCCCCTCCTGGTCCCTCTTCCCCCTCACCCTCATATCTGCTTTGTTGTTGTTATTTTAATTTAAGTTGTATCTTTTTTTCTCCCTAACAGCTCCCCCTTTTAGTACTATAACAGGCTCTTTTTCTTATAGCAGTAAATACAATACAAAACAATAAGAACAATTAGGCCACAATTATGAAAAATATAGGGTGTAACATACATTCCCAATGTCCAGTGCATACGTATTTGTCAACTGATATTAATATTCTGTTATCCATCTATCTCAATGAGTTTAAAGTTCTATACCTAACTCAGTTTCCATCCTAACTTGCATTACCAACTTAAAAACATCTTCTTAGACCTAGAACATCCTTTTAATTCCTAAACAACTTAAAACTTAACTGTGAGACTATAACTATTTAGTCTTCAACCACATCAGAGACCTGAGAAGGATAAATATATCTGATTATACAGGAAGTGCAGAACCAGTAGCTTCCAAAACTAAGAAATGACACAACTGGTTGCCTGAACAGTTCCCAATTTCTCTCAATACACTGGTACATCTATCTTCAGCCTTTTGGCCCTGTATCTCTTTTTCCGGTTTTTTTTCTTTTCTTTTTTTTTTTTTTTTACTTCTTATGTTCGAGACTCACATATACTAACACTGAGCTGCACCCTCAGCCTCACAATGTCTCTGAGAAAGCCTGGAGTGTGCGCAGCAATTGTTGAGAGCAACTAGAGACATGCTCACCTGGTGGTAAGACCTAGGGCATGGGCAGCGGAGTGACTGCGACTCACTGAGCTCCACTGTGAGATGGCTCATAAGGCTTCAGGGCGAGCCACTAATGCCAAACACGGCTCTCAATACATGATACAGAGAAAGCACAGCCACAGGACAACACACCCATTGTCCTTACCACACCATGCTCAAAACATAGGAAACATATATTTTTTTTTTAATTTGTGAAAACAAGAGGTTTTCAATCACCAAAGGAGGCTGTGGAGACGCAATGGCCCCAGCAATGTTCCCATCAGACTAGATGGTGGGTGCAGAGATATCTACTAGACTCCAGCTATCATGATTAATCTTTAAAATGGGTGTGGTAGTTGTGACTACCATTCCACTGCACATTTCAGAAGAGAGAACAGTGTTTTTGGTCCATGTTGGACATGGCGTGGGTGGGCTGTGGCAAGGCAGGAGGGACGCCAGCGGAAGGGTGGGTGGGTGCCTTCCTTCCATGATTGGGTGGGTGCTCATCCCTTCTGTGGCTTCATGAGTCAGAACTTTTCTGATTGGGTAAACATGGATACAGTAAGACTCCAGCTCCTCGGTGTGCAAACGGCAGGAGTTCACGGACCACTTTCCAGTTGGGACAAGCGGAAGAATTCCCCTCCGACAGCTCCAGTCTGTCTGCGTCTAGCATCATCACACTCTCTGCAGGACAAGCCCGAGTGCCAGCGCATGGATCTTCCTGAAAAGGATCAATGAGAGATGGATGGTGAATCGATGTCTGGAAAGGACTTATAGGGTCTCCAGCAGCCCACAAGAACTTGACATGCAGCAGCCAGCCTTGTCATCGTTGGAGAGATCCTGGGGTCTGGTCTCTCTTTTCTGTCTGGCAATCGCCCATTCCCCTCAGAAGTTCATTAGCAGAACTTCCTGTAAAGCCCATTCTGAGATCCTGAGATAGGGAGACTGCTTTCCGGGAGGCTATGCTCATGTTCCTATTAAGGCTCCTTGCTGAACCATAAGGCATGACAGCATGTCTTTCTGTGTGTGATTATGTCTCTATGTGTGTCTGCATGAGTGTGACTACGTGTGTGTATATGTGTGTGTTTGCATGTGTGAATGGAACTATGTGTTTCTGTATGAGTGTGGCTGTGTGTTTTGCAGGTATGAATGCAAGTATACCTGTGTTGTATATGAATGGACATGCTTGAATGTGCCCACAGTCCTGAATGTGTGTGTTTGCATGTGTGAGCTTGTATCTGCCTGCTTGCGTGTGTTGCATGTGTACATACTAGTGTGCGCTGTGCATTCAGGTGCCCATGATTATGTGTGTCGAAAATAAAACAAAGCAAATTAAATTAAGGAGAGATACTTTCCCTGACTAGCACCCTTGTTTTCCCTTTCTTCCCAAATGTCTTTCTCCGTTCTTTCGAATGCATGCCAACCTTTCTAGTGGGCAGACCACCTCTCCTGCTCCTGGGCACAGCAGTGTCCTCACAGATCTGGAAATAATCTTTGTGTGATGTGGACTGTGAGCTGTGCTACCAGTTGCTCCATGCTTTCATGGCACCTTCTTCACTTTTCAAAACTGCCTAACATATGAGCCAGTCTGTGTGTTTGCATGTGTGTATGCACCTATGTGTTTCTGTATGAGTGTGGCTGTGTGTTTTGCAGGTATGAATGCAAGTACACCTGTGTGTATATGAATAGACATGCTTGAATGTGTCCACAGTCCTGAATGTGTGTGTTTGCATGTGTGAGCTTGTGTCTAAACATATGAGCCAGTCCTGGCAGCAGGGCACAGTGAGACTCTGTGTTGAGGGTGGCGTTGGTGCTGTCAAAGTCTCTGCCATGGGTGTTCAATCACAGCCTATCCAGTTGCTCCTATAACTTTCTCAGAAATTGGGCCACATCTCCCTCTGCAGGCTGTCCCTTTGGATAGAGAGCTGACAGATTCCTGCTGTGACATTAGAACACCCAGGTCTTGGGGCAGGAGCACAAGTCCAGCGTACTTTCTGTAGCTTTTTCTCTGGGACTTGGTGAACAAGAAAGCATGTTTTACTGCAGCCTTGCACCCACCTGCCCCAAGCTACAAAATAAGTTTATAGTCCTATCTAGTGCTCACTCCTGCATCCCTTGGATCATGTGGTGTGCAGCCCACCCACCCCTTTGGAAACTTGTAAGAATGAGAGGCCTCCTTTGGGGATTGTCAGGCTATACATAGTAGCTATCTCTTACTGCAGCTCTTCTGAAGATTTGAAGGGAAGACTCCTCTCTCTCTCTCTCTCTCTCGGTTAGAGCCCTCCCACATCACCAATGGCCTGATGTTTTGTCTTCTATTGGTCTCCCACTTCAACTGCTGACCCTGGGCCCATGCCTATAGTCACCAGGCATACTTTCTCTCTCTCCCTCTCTATGATACGCTTTCCTGCCGCTGTGAAGGTGAGTACTACTACATGAGAGAATTCTGCAGAGAGAGACACTGGCAGAGGACCCCAGGATCCACCTCCCAGGACTGTAACAAGGTGCTCAGGCCCTCCCCCTTGCTCTGTGGCTGGCTGGAGAATCACCATAAGCAATATAAAAAAGAGGCCAGGATCAAGCATAACAGACAGGCAACTATCTCCACAGACATTTTGCTGAAGAAAATGCACAGAAGACCTATAAACACACACATCAGCAAAATGGAAAATCCAGAAATCGCCGTGACATGGGTGATCAGGACGCCTGAATCCAGAAGACTGGCCACACCATGCACAGGCCAGGGCGAAGAGACTAGGAGGCCTCACATGGGAGGTGGAGGTGCAGAACGACATAGCTGCTGCCTACACATTATAAAATCAAACAAGCTTCTGCAATGCCATTCAGCAACAGGACTCAAATATTTACCCAAAGGAGCTGAAAACGTATGTCCGTAAAAACCTGCACATGGGTGTTTATAGCAGCTTCATTCATAATTGCCAAACGTGGAAGCAGCCAAGATGTCCTTTAGTCTGCGAAGGGATAAATAAACCGAAGCCCATCCAAACACTGGAATATTGTTCAACACCAAAGCAAAATGAGCTATCAAGCCAAGAAAAGACACGGAGGGGACTTAGATGCATGTTATGGAGTGAAAGGAGCCCATCTGAACAGGCTGTGTGCTGC
The DNA here is from genome assembly GCA_907164525.1 of Lophiomys imhausi. Classification (NCBI taxonomy): domain Eukaryota; kingdom Metazoa; phylum Chordata; class Mammalia; order Rodentia; family Muridae; genus Lophiomys; species Lophiomys imhausi. Next base: position 2,525,208 of record CAJQZJ010031773.1, read on the forward strand.
AAAATTCCATCGCTGAGACATTCTGGAGAAGGTACAACTATGGAGACAAGAGAAAAATCAGTGCCTTTTGGAGCTGGGGACAAGCAGGGATAAATAGACAGTATACTGTACTGAGGACTCTTGGGTTGGGGACCCACTCAGCATGGCTCTGGGGTGGTGGGTAGGTGCTGTTGTCTGAACTTAAAGGCTGTGTTGCATGGATGTGTAGTTACAGTGTGATTGTTAGTGAAAGCTGCAAGTCACAGGCTCTGGGTGTCAGTGATGTGGGGGTGGAAGTCCATCCACTGTGTCTAGCACACCACCCTCTTAAAGGTGTTGATAATGGGAGAGGCCATTCCTGTGATGTGGAGAGGCAAGTGGGAAATACATACTCTTAATTTTGCTCTGAGCCTGGGCTGCTCTAAAATATTAAGGGTTTGGGGTGGGTGTGGAGAAATGGCACAGCAGTTAAGAACACTGGCTGCTCTTGCAGAGGACCCAGGGTTGGTTCCTAACGCCTACATGATGGCAAAAACCATCTATAACTCCAATTCCCAGAGACACAAAATCCTCTTCTGACCTCTGTAGACACAAAGTATGCATGGAGTGCAAAGATATATGTGGAGACAAAACACTCATGCATATAAAATAAAATAAATGAGTGAATATTTAAAATTAGGGGCTGTTAAGAATTGTCAATTAGACATTTCTTTTGGTCATAAGTTTCTCTGCTCTTGGTCCCCTTTGAGTATCCTTCATGCCTTGCAACAGACTCACTGGTGACTCAGGTTTGGACATGCCAAATAAAACTCCCTTCAGCTGGAGGATAGAAAGGGAACAGGAAAAGATGGGTACAGACCATCCATCAGAACTGAAGTGCACGCTCTCTCTCCCCCCCCCCCCGTGCCCCCCGTTTCTGTCCTCAGCATACTTTTCTAAGTTTACCATGGTGCAGGGCAGAGGGCCTGTAGGTTCCCAACACACAATGTGCCTTACTACATTGAAAGCCTCAACTCCTTATCTATAAGACAGTACTAGGGATGCTGGAGCCTTGGAATGTGATCCTTGACAGAGCCATTACTGAGAAAAAAGCCAAGTGCGCTTTAATCTGATTGGCACAGTAGGACCAGGGGACTCAATGTGAGCAATGCTGTCACACGTGCTTCCACTGCCTTAAGTGCCAGGGCTTTCCTCACCCCTTGTCCTGTACAATCCCTACCTTGGAGCTGCCACACAGCCACCGTGCCGTGGCTCTGGTCGGATCTCACTGGCATCTTTGACTTTCCTACCTCATGTCCAACACTTCAGGAAAAGCAAATGGTCACTGCTGCCTTCTGGGCAACTGGATGTGTGGACCATTTCCCACTGCTTCTTCACTGAGTCCCAAACATTTCCTGTGTCTCTCATTTGGGAAGCTGTTCCCCAGCAGTTGCTGCTTCCCTGCCTCTCCTCCCGTGCCTTGCTGTATCCCTGCCATCCTAATAAACAATGGTCAGCTCCAGTATGTGCTTTGGTTTCACTAAGAAGAACTGCCCCACTGTCGCCATTTGCAGATCCCCATGTTCTTACATGACCAGCCTGACTGCCTCTGGTCCCTCCTCATTTCCATCCCAGTAGCCCTGCTGTTGTCCCATGTCAAATGATTGCTCATTGACATCCTCCTGATCATTGAGCACCAAGCCACACCCCAAGAATGTCTGGACTCTACCTCATCCAGGTTTCATCTCACTTGCCTTATCTTTCCTCTTGAAGGTACAGACACACTCCCCACAGGTCTCTTGGGATCTGGGCCACATTTCTGTCTGCCCTGTTACACAGGCCATCATCAAACACAGGAGCCTCACCTGTTCACTGCCTTTTCATCTGTCTTCTCCCAGAGTGAAAGCTCCCGAAGAGGGTTAGCATGTCTACTGCTCTGCTTGGCAGCCCAGGGGGGTGCCCAGCTCATGCAGTACCTAATATATATCCCACACATCCTTCTGGTGGGGCGTGAGTTAGAAAGCACAGTCCCCAGCATGGGGTTTACATACTGAGCCTTCCATGCATAAGGGCAACACAACCTTTGCTTTCCTGTCCTCTGACATCTGTTGCTTATCCATTGCTGAGGTGACCATGAAGCCAAAAGCCCTAGAGAAAGTAGAACTTAATGGATACACAGGAGCAGGGAAACTTACTCACCACTACAGATGTCCCCACTGAGCCCCATGGGACGCAAGCCTCAGACACTCAAATGAACTAACTGCCTGATTCTGTGGAACATGGCCTGTGAGTGACGGGAACCAGGTGGAGTCCACCCTCACAGTGTCAGTGGAATGGTGGGCCCAGCCAGGGTACATGGAGAGTGCTGTCAGTCCCTCCTTGGCCCCACCAACTCAGGAACATCTATGGCGCAAGTTCTACCCTTTGGTCCTCCATACACCTCTGCTCATCCCTGGAAGCAGGTCCAGGTGATGGGGCTTCCTCACCTGGAATGGCGTTGGTCCCTTCACCTTGTGACTCACATCTGCAGAATTCCATTTGGAACCTCCACACCTGTCAATCTGATATTCTCTTTCCCACTCTTTCCTCTGTGGTTCTCACTTGCTTGGGTCTCCATTCATCCCCACCCCACCATCCACCATGGAAACACTTAACTCCCAACCCTGCTGCTGCCCTGAAGTTCAGCTATCTGCAGTATTTCTCCCTCTGACTTCCCAGCCATCAGCTGGACAGGGGCTTTGCCCATCCTATAGCCACACCAGGAACCTGCAGGGTGTGTCCCACATCACCTGGTATGGGTCCCCAGGAGCAGGAAGCCATGTTCCCTGACCCACCCTGGGAATGGTAGAAGCATGTGCAATCACTTTTAGGTTTAATGGGAAGAGTCGTTTGACTGAAGTGAGCATATGTGCCCTCGCCTGGGTTTTACCTGCATGCTGCTGAAGGCATCCAAAATGCCAAGCAAAACAAGTTGCCCATTTCTGATAATAGTCTGTCCGGCTTGGGTGGAATGTACAGTGGGGTCCAGGCTGGCTCTCCAGAAATCCCACACCAGACCATGGAAAACAAACTGCCTGTCATAGGTGTTACACTTGGCTGGGGCCAGAGTCCCAACCTTTCCCTATGGGCACACATATCTACATAGCATGTAGGCATACATGCACTAACTCATACACATGGATATCAGGCACAAATACCCTTGCCTACTTGTCTCTGCCCCTTTACAGTGGAAGGAAGATCAGGAAGTGGGTAGCCTTGGGGTGTAAAAATAGTAGCTCAGAATAGACCAGCAGGGCAGGACTAGCCGGGGTAGGGGCAGGGTTGTACAGTACAGATGCCAGATAGATGCTCACTCCCTGCTAGTAGGAGGCCAAGTGAGTTGTGTGCTCCCTTCCCTTCACCCCTTCATCCTTTCCTTCCTTCCTTCCCTCCCTCCCACCCTTTCCCCTGGGGTGCCCTCTCCCACAGTGAAAGAGGGCCCTAGATTCTGAAACCCACTCTGAGTTGGGGATGAGAACACTCTAGTATAAGTCACCCCACAAAACTGTGCCACAGGCTCCAGAGAGAACTTGTCTTCACAACTCTTCGTTCTCAGAGACCAATCTCCCGCAGTGGGCATCATTGACACACTCACACCCACAACTCCCCTCCACTTAAGCTATATTTGAGAAAGCAATTGAAAACTCTTATGTATGCTGGATCTCCATGACTCTTCATTTTTGCATGCGCTTGGTGGAGTTGAAGGCTCTGTGCAGAGGCGCCTTCCTCATTATGTCTTTCTAGTGGGGCTCACTTTCAAGGTCAGGACAGCTGCCTGTCTCTCAGTGCTCACCCCGCAAGCCAATCTCCAGACCTCACCATCCCAATTGGGTGCTCTCTCAAGCATGAACTATCAAATTATTGTCAATTCCGGCTGATTTTCTAACAGACAATGGAAAATCTTCTGTGGACTATGTGTGCGACTCCTACCCACTTTCTTATTTATTCAAAAATAACAGTGAAAGGTCACGGGCCCAGCACACGCAGTTAGCTCTTTGCTGTTTATTGAGTTTTTATGCTTGGTTTAAAACTGAATTACTGGGGCATAAAGTGAAAAAGCATTTATGCCCTTCAGGAAAATCTGTACATAAAAATTAAATTGTATTATGAAAAGCAGAGGGAGCCATGTGGGACGCTCCAAGGAACTGATTAGGAGATCAAAAGTGCCTGTGAGGACCAGTTCTGATTGCTCAGGCTAGTCTCCATGAGTGCATTTTTTTTTTTTGCCATTTAGAATCATTACCTAGAGGCCTCTTCTCGTGCCTATGGGCACAATGCCAGGTGTTTGTGGGACAGAGGGGGTTGACAGATAGGGTCAGAGTGTCAGGGCCACAAAGAGCACTCCTTCATCAGTGGATCTCTCATTTACTAACCAAAGTCTCAAAGCAGAGTTCTGGGACCTTGTCCTTTGAGAGTGTGTCTCTAAGGGCCTGAAGTTGATCTAGGGTCTAGCACAGTCCACAGGGACAGGTGGGATTCCATGGGTGCAGAGAAGCCTTGGGAATGGTAGATCCTGGGCACAGTGGCTGGGCGGGGCTCCAGAACACAGCCCCAGAGCAGTAGCCAAGTTGCCTGCATCTTGCTTAGAAGATGAAATGAAAGCAGGCATGAGGGGATTGCACTGGGAGCAGACCTAGGAGGTGCACAGCTGGCATGGAGTTAGAACACAAGGCCTCATCAGCAGGGGGTACACATATACCTCTGTGGCCATTTTCAAAAGCTCTTTCATTGGCTCCTTCCTTTCAGCACAGACAACAAGAGTGGCAGGCAGTAGAGAACGTGGATATGGGTTCTTCCTCAAGTGACTAGCAAGTGTGGCCTGAGAGAAAAACTGTCTCCATGTGGATGATAGAACCAGGGGGCTCAACTTCCACCTCCACTCCCTGCTGTTGAGGCTCTAAGCCCAGGGTCACAGGACCCAAGAGAAGAAGGCTCATGTTTTCAGAGGTAGACACTACCCAAGGGCTGGCCATGGTCCACACCGGTGAGGACAGTGTTCCAGTCCTAGCAGTTTTTCTTTTACCTATCTGGTCAGTGGAAGGCTTAAGCATGCACACTGTTGTAGAGATCAGAATAACAGGTCTAAGCCTGGGGTTTGGAGATCGGCTGCCAGAGGGTTCAGTGTGGCTGGAATTGGCACAAGAACATTCTTGCTTAGAGCTTTTTCAGCTTTTTCATTTTCTGCATAAGTCAAAATATGTCCACAGACATAATACCAAGGCTACAGCCACTTAGGACTCCTGCAGCTTGAAGCCAGTCAAGGTGAAGCTGCGCTTTGGGTGTTGGTGCCAGCTACAGCCCAGACTGTAGCTTACTGGCTGCACAGTAGTGGCAGAGAAGGGACTGGCAGGTGGCAAATGAGTCTACCTTTTAGGGCAGAACTGGAAGAATGATTTCCTGGTAAGACAGCAATGGGGCAACAAGCTGGGCAGTTACTAGAGTGGTACCAGCAAGAGGGAGTGGGCTGTGGGCGCTCCATCTGGGAGAAACACAAGTGCAGGCAGGTGAGTTTTTGTGTGCATTTTCTGGGATATAATTCACACCAAATGAGGTAGAATAATAGTTCAGTTCTGGGAAGTTAGTGTAGTGCAATTTCTAATCTTGTGATTTCTGCCAGATAGGAGCCATGTAAATCAGAGCTATGCAAATAAGGGCAGCCTAATTTCTTCAAATCAGTGCTGCTGGTCAAAGGGTGATGTCACAGGGCACTGTGGGTCAGGTTACCACATTCCTCTCCTAGGGGTTTGGGATTTCTGCACTGAGTTTATGAAACCCACAAATGGGAACCAAGTCTACTTCCTGGTCCCTTCTGGATAGCCATGTAGTGGTGGCAGTGAGCAGGCGAGGAGGGAGTGACAAGGTACCAAGCAGCCATGTTGGGAGAAATGGGATTTTCTTAACTTTTTTGATTCATTGAATAAAAACATGGGTCCAGAAGGAAGGGGTCTTGGGGGTCATCCTCTTCTTCCTGGAGACAGGTTAGAAAACACGCCCCACCACACCCTTCTTGGGTAACCTCCAGCAGTCACCAGTAGCTGGGAAGTCCTCTGTGTGCTTGTGTACAGATCTGCACCACGTCTAGCTGCTCTTTAGAGATCAAAGTAAATGTGAGTGATACCAGGGGCAGGATCTAGGCTTTGAGGTCCTACCTGCCTTGCCTACAGGTTTCCTGTGGGGAAGAGGTCTATCCCCACCAACTCCCAGCTTGGTCACACCTTCACCAAGCTGCTGATTTGAATGCCCACCCCCCAAAAAAGGTCACAGCATCCCATTACCTACCCATGACTCTGAAACTGAAGCTATTTCCCAACAGAGAGAAGACTTTGCTCCATCTGGGCCCCAACTGCGCCCAGTGATCCTGCAGCTAATGAAACATTTTAGCTCCACAATGCTGGCTTGCTCCAGAGCCTTCAATCAATGGAGATCATTCCAGCCCTTGACTGGCAAATTAATAGACTCGCCTTGGCCTTTCCCAGGAGTTTATGACTTAGAAATGACTGTGATGGTTCCATCCAAATGGAACAGGGCTGCCTGCCCATCAGGGGAGGGCAAGGGGTGTAGACTCAGCCGGGCAGAGGATGGTCAGCTTCTTAGAGGCTGACAGAGCCTCACTTCTCACCCTCCTCTTGCTGGCTTGTCCCTGCAAGATAACGAGCTGATATCCATTTCGATCCTGTCAGCACAGAGATGCACCAGACATGCAATGTGACACAGTCGAACATGAGAACAATCCTCCGCATACTTGGATCTATTTGACTCTACAAGTCATTTCTAGCCCCTTCTGGGGCACTTTAGAGGTTCTCCAGGCAGTTCCCACAGAAATTACTTCTTCTAAGATTATGCCCACTCAGCCCGTGTGTGAGCACACCTGGTCTTGGTTGTCTAAGACCCAATGCCACTGGCAGAACAGGGTAGCTGTGACTTGCTCCAGAACAGGCCCTGTGCCCTGACCCCTGACTTGAGATTTAAAAATTCTGGCCCCTCATCTTGTTCTGCCCCCCTCCCCCCAATCCATAGTCACCAGCAACTACTGAGCTCTGCGAAAGGCAAGGACCATTCTCCCTGCCTTCTGTCTCTTCCTTGGATGGTGATGTCACAGACACGGGATCTTTTGCTCCCTCTCTCTGCCTATATACTTCATACAGCCAAGGCACCACCGTATCAGTGCTGGTGGCCATGAGTTCCAGACTGTCACAAGCAAGACTTCCAAGCTGATTCTTCTAGCTCAAAAATCCTTAAGAGCCACAGGCTTATGACTTCAAGCTTCCAAACGCAGCGGCTTATTGCTCAGGGCTTAGAGTGCCAATATTCAGCAGCTGGAGCTACAGTCCCTGAACTCTGGGTGCTGGGATCCTTGGCTTCTTAATCCCTGGCAGCTCTCTGAAACTGTCTTGGGACTTAGGACTCCAGTCTTAGTAATTTGGGCTCTGTCTCTAGCTCTTCCAACCTTCTCCCTTCTCCATCCTTCTGTTGTTCTCAGTCTTGGTTTCTGTCCTTGGCCATTCTGAAATGCTGCGGCTGTCTCTTCGTGTGACAGCTCAGAGCTTTGCATGTCAAGGTTTTTGCTTTGCAATGAGTCTCCAAAACTCTTTGATATCAGTAGATTTTGGGGTTTGATGGTCACCCACAAGGAATTCATAGTTCTTGTGTTCTGGAGCAAGGAATTTTATAGAGACTTGTCAATAACAGCAAACAAAGCAAGAGATTATTAAGAAGCTCAAATCATGCACCATAGAGAGGGACTTGTCTGTCTCATTTGTACAGCACAGGTTTCCTGCATATGCTCAGTCTGCTGCATGTCAGTAGGTGTGAGGTAATTCCTAGCCTTCTTTGACAATAGATCTCTTCGTTTACTCCTTTTGCACCCTCCTTATAAGGTCTTCTAGATCTCCCTCACTGCCCTACCCTCCCTCCTGGCTCCTCTGGCTCCTCTGGCTGCTTTGCCTCTGTCTCTGGCACTAAGGCTAGAAGTCTCGGGGTCTTTTGTGATCTTCTTGCAGCAAGCCAAGGCTGACGTACCCATGAGAAAGAACACGGTGACAAAGAGAATATTCAGGAAAGGCCATTATTAGGGCCAGTATTGCAATGCCAACAGGGAGCAGGAACGACCCCTCCCAGATTCCTCTGATAACACTAAGAAATAGCTAGAGAGGAAGTGGGACTACCCCACCAATTAATCCATGTAATCCAGTCACCAACCTCCCACCACACCAATCACAGGCTTGGTTCTGGGTCCTGGATAGAAACTGGCAGGGTGAGCGTGTTGCCTGCCACACCCAAGGCCAGTCTTGACTGGAGTGGATTCATCCAAAGCCAGTGGAACATACTTGAACCAGTTGTGAATGGAACTGGCCCCCAGTGCTGGTGTGGTACCTGTGACTGCTGTGGGGCGATGCTTACCGCAGGCAGAGTACAGTTTCCTTTAGGCATTTGTGGACAAGGACAGTCCAGCCATTCATCAAAAGAGGCGGGCTTGGTGGACAGCAGATAACCAAAAGGTCAGGCCTCCAATGGTTTTGGTTATTCAAAGGATATATAAACCTTAAAGGGAGCTCACAGTGGAGACCTGTCATTAACAGTGGCATTAGCAATGGCGTGCAGTGCATGTGTGTGTGTGTGTCTATGTATAGAGGCCAGATGGCAACCTTGAGTGTCATTTCTCAGGTGCTACCTGACCACTCCTTTTAACTGAGGCAGGATCTCACCAAGTAGGCTAGGCTGGCTGACCACATGGTCCCAGTGATCCACCTGTCTCCACCTCCCCAGTGCTTGGATTACAAGCGTGTGTCACCATACATGGCTTTTTGTGCATGGTTTCTAGGGATAAAATTTAGGTCCCTTGTTATCCAGGCACTTTACTAGTTGAGCAGCTCCCTGGCCCACCCACAGTTTTCTCACCACCACGTAGCTTCTCCATTGCTTAACTCTCAGCCAAACTCCCTTCTTCTCCAGACTCTCTGCTAAGTCTTCTCAGTGATGCAGCCCCTTCGACAGCTGCACAAATCCCTTCTATGCTCTGCAGCCTCCCGAGCTTTCTTGCTCACCCAGCACCAGGCAAAGTGAGCTCAGACTCCCCCTCAGTCATATTCACCCTTGCTGTTTGGAGCTCTATAAACTCAAATCCTCCATTGTCTTCCCTTTCTCCTTCACACCCTTTGGTCTTCCCAGTCAGGTTCCTAGAGACCCTGACCCCACTCACTGGACATCTCCCTTTCTAGGCTTCCACATTTGCCATATCCAGCAGCCTCATGGCTGCCTCCTAGTCCCCCTCAGGCCTCAGAGGCCCCTTAGTCCATTGCTAAGGGCAAACCTCACCTTGGCTTCGTCTTTCTGGTGAAACACTGGAAAGCCCTGGACCTGAGAGCTTGAGGTGTATTCTCCCTGTTTCCCAGGGTTCCAACTCTTTCCACTGGAGTCAGCAGTGTCCTGCTGACTAGCATGGCACAGACAATTGAAAGCTTATGCTTGCCAGATAAGTAGTGGTTTGTTCCCAAATGCACCACACTATTATCCTGGGCGATGAGCTGTCTGCTCTCTCCTTCACCTCGCCAACAATAACTCAGCTCCAAGGACCCGAACAATGCTTTCTTCCCTCTAAAACCATCGACACCTTCCATATTTCTAAAATAAAGCTGAATACGGCCCTCAGCAAGGCCATTACTGGTTTCTCTCAAGAGCTGCTCAAGCCAAGGAGCTTGAGCTCCTTGCTGAGGTGCCTGGCATTTATCCCCTTGGCTGGGGCAGTGGGTTTTAATTATGGAGAGTTAGCGTGTTTCTAAATGGAACTGGTGGGAAAAGCTGAGCACCGTCTCAGAAAGCAGTTAACCTCGACAACAGCCGACGCTGATGAACAAGAGTGAAATTAGCGGATGTCAGTTGTGCTAAAGCCAGGGATGACTGTGTGGGAGTCCAGCCAGCTGCTCTGAGTCCACTCTGGTTCCTTGTCAGGCTGCACGGGCAGCTGCAAGGACAGGCTGCAAAGGACTGGCCTTTCAAAATACTGGCCTTGTTGACTGGTAATCGCAGAGGACACCAAATGCCAGGGCACATGTCCTTCTTTAACTACCCAAGAAGTCATAGGAGATGAGAACAGGCATATTCAGTGTTCAAGTCTATTCCCTGGCTCCTCTACGTACCTGGCATTGCCTAGTGGCCAGAACAAGAGGCCCTTGTAGTCACTACTTCACTGAATCACCAGGCTGGATGGCTCCAGATCCCATGGTTGCTGCTGAGGGATATGGATTGTGAGAGGAGGGCCCAGCCCTGCCTGCAGGGGGTTCACTGTGGCCATGAAGCACCATATACAAAAATGAAGAATTATAACAGATTCAAATGCCAGACTACAGTGGACACACAGATAGCCCTAGGATCCATCCCCCTATCTACTGTAGTCAGCCAAGCTGTGTGGGTGAACTTGGATGCATCTGGTCCCTCCAGCTATGCATGCCATCATGGAGTGTGATAAAGGACAATTCCATGGTCCTGAGAAAGGACAGACACCAGACACCTTACAATGAGCTGCTAGATCAAACTAATCCTGAAGTTTCTTACTTTTCTTGTTTCTTTACATTCTTTGTTAGTTTCCCAGGCTTGTGTTGAGATTTTTTAAAAAGCAGTTAAAAAAAAAAAAAAGAAAGAAAACCAAGGCCCCTCACAGTAAGTACATTGACGATCCTTCCATAGACAGCAGTCTAGTGTAACAAGGTGGTGTGAAGTTCTCAGGTGGTGTTCTGGGACATGGGGCCAGCTTTGTGACCCACAGATTCCTTTCCATTTCACCAGAAATAAGCTCTTACTGTCTTTTAAAACTGTCTTGGCTTGTATGCCTTTGGTTTTATGGGTTGGTTGCATTTTCTGGCACTGCTAATGGAGTCCTGAAGGGTTTGTAATTTGCCCAGCATGAGGACCTCTTTTGTGGATACACTTGCCTCACTGCTGTCTGTAACCCTGTCACTGGCCCATCTCATCTTCAAGCCTTGAACTCTCTCACCCCTGAAAAAAAATCATTCTGAAATTTCATCCCACAGCCCTCTATCTTTTATTTTATTTAAAAAATATTTTATTAATTCTTTGAGAATTTCATATAATGTATTTTTATCATATTCACCCCGACTCTTTTCTGTAACACCTTGATTCACCCCTGTTTATTCCATCCACCTTCCTATCCTCTTTTTAATAATCTAACTGCCCATTGGCTCCACTTTTTGCTTCCTGTATACTCCTGGGTGTGGAGCCGTCTACTGGAGCATGACCAACTGATCAGGGGCAACACCCTAAAAGAAAAAGGACTTCTCTCTCCTCAGAAGCCATCAACTGTCCACAGCAACTTATCTATTGCTGAGTGCTTGTGAATCCCTTCCAAACTCCTCTCTATTATTCTTAAATCTCTTGCTAAAACATGTGTTTTGGAAACTTGGGAGATGGCTCACTTGATAAAGTGCTTGCTTTGCAAAGCACAAGGACATGAGTTCAATCCCCAGAGCTTTCATTTAAAAAAAAAATCCAGGCATAGAGGTACATGTTACATGCTTATCACTTGCAATGGGGAGGGGCAGAGATAGGAGGATTCCTCAAGCTAGCAAGTAGCCCAGCTTACTTGTTAACCTCCTAGCCAGTGAGAGACCTTGTCTCAGAAAAGAGTCTGAAGTGCACATGCACAAACATGCACACACACACACAAACACACACACTTGTGCATAAAATTTGTGTTCTATACTTGTATGTTGTGTGCAGTAACTTAAATCTTCTTGCAACACTGCCTTCAAGAGATCTGTGTGTGGGTCTTTTAAGCAGAGAGACATGCTCCCCACTTCCATACCTGCTTGGAGGGGTCTGGGCCCCCAGTGTCCTACTTCTCATTCTGATTGGCAGGAATGGCACAGGACCTGAGGTTTGAGCATCACAAGTCCTGGCATTCCAGGTCCTCCATCCTTGACCCCAGCAACCTCTGCATCATGCAGCATCTAGGCACCCGCCAGGCTAGTAGAATTGTAAAGCTTACCCCTTTACCTTCTTTCCTCTAATAATCAATGCCCTTGCCACCGGGGGTCTCCTTTCCCTTAAGCTGCCACCTGCATCTCGTTCCATTCTCCATTTGAGCTCCTAATTCAGTAAGCCTTCTCGATACTCTGGCTATCGATTGCTTATTCATTTCAGATCTTACAACCAGCCACCCCCAGCTTGCAAACCCCATCTGCTAATCCCTCCACAGTGACCTTCACACACAGACACCTTCCGCCTTCATGGCTGTGCACACATTTACTGTCAAGGGCTCTGAGCCCTGAAGGAAATGGGATGGGTGAAACCGAACTTTTAAATTATTATTTAACACTTATTTATTTATTACTAAATTCACT
>CAJQZJ010031773.1:2584403-2613184 GCA_907164525.1 Lophiomys imhausi
AAGAAAGAAAGAAAGAAAGAAAGAAAGAAAGAAAGAAAGAAAGAAAGAAAGAAAGAGGCCTGTAGGCAAGTCCGTGGGGGAATTTTCCTGATTAATGATTGATATGGGAGATCTCAGCCCACTATGGGTGGTAGCATCCCTGGGTTGGTGGTCCTGTATTGTAAAAGAAAACACGCTGAGCAAGCCATGAGGAGCAAGCTGGTGAGCAGTGTTCCTCCATGGCCTCGGCTTCAATTCTTATCTTTAGATTCCTGCCCTGAGTTCCTGTCCCGACTTCCCTTCCTGGTGGGCTGTAAGCTAGAATATGAAATAAACCCTTCTCTCCTCAAGTTGGTTTTGGACATGGTAGTTTATATCAGGGACAGAAAGTAAACTGAACATGAAAGAAGAAAGGAACGGCTTCTCTTCAGCCCAGAAAGTTGCAGCCATTCCAGAGCTAAATGCGAACAGGGCTTCACCTAGTGCCCTGCCCTGCCTCTTGGGCTAAAATGGATATACCCTTCCTCCATACTGAGTTCTAGGCTCTCATCCCAGAGGCACAAGGCATGAGGAGTCATTTCCTGCTGGCATGAGAGAACATTCTTGGGGTAAGGCAGGGACAAAGGCAAAAAGGATTTACCATGTGGTGTGTGGGTTCTAGGTCCTCCACAGAGGTGCACTCTGGCCACCCACCTTAGAGTCCCCAGGGAGACAGGAGAGGCTCTGACAGGAGCTGCTATTCTGCAAACTTTGAAATGGCACCATGAATGGATGTCACCTTCAATTGCACTGTCCCATGCATGATACATTACTTAAAGACAAACCTACCATTCATTCCCAAAGACTCCCAAACCAGCCAGCCACGCGTCCAAGGGAAGGGAGGCTGGAACTGACTCAGTGTGAGTGTCCCACACACCAAGGGTCCTACCCTACATGCTCCATTGCTACCACTCAGCCAAGGCCACAGTATAACTGGAGAGTTTCAAGACAGGAAGAGATTTGAGGGCATCTGTTTTCTTATCTGGCATGTTCATCAAAACCTACCAGACCAAAGCAGGACTTTCTGCCCAACTCCTGAAGGAAAACCAACCATATCAAACAGCTTTGGAGACCAGCTTGTGCCCTGCCTAAGGCTACTCTGAACAAGGTCACACCACAGTGTAGTTCATGCAGGCTGAGAGGCCTCTGGGTCATATGATCTCTCTCCTGCAATCAGAGACACACCCGGGGCATAGCCTGGAAGTATAGGCATTTTCATTTCAGGGATCTCAGCTCTGGGGACCTACTTTCAGTCTTTAGCCACCTTGGGACCAGATGCACCTGGGTGGCACCTGGGGCTTCTCAGCTTCCACCTGGAATAAGCCGAGAGGTGGCAGTTCTCCTGGGTGAGGCTTTTTCCAGTGGTGCAAGGAGGTCTGAGGGAAGAGGAGTGGGGAGGAGCAGTAGCAGTGAGGGCACTGAGTTAAAATTGGATTTCTACTCAGATTGATCATCTAATGTGATAGAAAAATATACAGTCTGGGAGCAAATTTAGATTTCAGTGAAAAATTAAACTGTTTTAGACCAAGTTGCCCAGTGGAGCATTAAATGCATTCTCTACATAATTGTATCTCAGACAGCAACAGGGACGTGGCTGTCACTCCAGCTGCCTCCAGAGGCTGCAGGACACCAGGCCCACAGCAGCAAGCGCTGTGCAAAGGTGAGGGGGGTGTCCTGATTGGTTTCCACACTGTCTTCCTGTGGGCTGAGGAGAACGAACTGATACCTTCCTTGGAACTTCTGGGGCCAAACAACAGGACAAGCAGGCAGACTCTGATTTGAGAGTGAACATGGGGCAAGAACACTGGTGATCTGGGAAGCAGGCAAGAAAGCCATATCCCATGAGCTGCTAAGACGTCTCTCTCCCCAAGAGAGATCTCTGGAAGTGAAATTCTTACTGCCAGCAGCCCTGATGCCTCCATCCATCATTTTAGCCATTAGCAGTACAGAAATTAGGTTTGTCCCCCCCACCCCCACCCCGGGCCTAGAATGTAGAATCAATAGCAGAGACAGGTTAACATAAGTGACTTTCTGAATGGATCCTTTCCTTTTTCTTTGTCTCTAAGTGACTTCTCCAGTGAGTCTGTCTAAGCTCGCTGGTTCTACCCCATCTCCCATATATACCCATTTCTCAGATTGGCATCATCTTAGTTGCTTCCTTGTTTCTGTGATAAAATACCTCAACAAATGCAACTCAGTTACAGAGAAGGACCTTTCTTGGGCTCATGATTTACAGGGTACATACAGTCCATCATGAATGCACCACAGCAGGAGCTTAAGAGAGCTGCTGGCACTGTAGCCAGATCAGGAAGCGTGGACATCGAATGTTAACGCTAAGTTTACTTTCTCCTTTTAAAAGGATTCCACTCCATGAAGCGGTGCCATCTACAGTGAGCATGTCTTCCCACCTTGTTTAACCTCATCAAGATAACTCCCCACAGGGGTGGCCAGAGGCCCATCTCTGAGGTGATTCTGTGTCTCAACTTGACACTTGAGATAAACCATCCCAGGTATAACCCAGTTTTCCATCAGGAAATAAATATGCACATGAGATAACACAGAAAAGGACTAAGCATGATCTATGAGTGTAAAAATCAGGCAAGATCCTCAGAGCTTTTCTCAAGGCCTTCCTGGACAGGACATATGTTGGGTGTGGCTCCAGAGGTGTGTAGCTGGGAACAGTTGAGATCCCAGTGAATCCAAACCCCAGAAATCTCAAGGTTGGGGTCACAGGCCCCACACTACATCAGTAGGTATGGGATTAAGCTCTCTCTCTGCTTCTACTTGCCTCTGGAGCACACAGATGCACCCCCAAAGGGCTTGTTTCCTTTCCCATGGCACATAGAAACAACACCACAGAAGGTTACAGGTGAGCTCAGGCACATACCTGGTGTCTGGGACCTTTCCCAGTGTAAACATAGTATTGCCCACATCTCAATCTCAGCCAATAGAATCCATCCACTCCAAAAATCTCCCTCCTCATTTCTCACGACTCAAAAGACCTCACTGATCTCAGAGTTTGGGAGATCTGATAGACAGAGAGGGGTTTTGTAGACTTAGAGGATAACTAGAGAAAATGGGAGAACCAAGACCATCATGACATCTAAGCCAAAAATGAAGGAAGCCTAGTTCACCAAATAGCTGCCTCAGAGCTGTTGCGATTCTGCTGGAAGGAGTTTTTGCCTCCAGAGAAGACTTTCTTCAACTGTGCAGGCACTTCCCCGGACTCACCATGGTTTTTCTGGCCTGGAGCACTGGTCTTTTACCTGGACGAATGACCGCAATGGTTCCCCCCACAGACCATGGGAAACATGTCACTGTGGCACCAAGAATTAGAGCTGTATCCATGGGGATATTAGAGGGAAATGCAGCCCTATCTTGCCCTACAGACTCAGACACTCACCTACCCCACAACCCCCAAGGCCACAACCAGCAAGACTACAGACAGGGATGGTGGCTGCTCCAGCCATAGCTGGGACACATCTCTGGGCTGTCCCTTACAAGGCCTTTCTTTGACCGCAGGATTCTCATTGCTTCTACTAATTCCTGTGTATCTGAAGGCCTAGGAATGGTTAAAGGTGATGTCAAGACCTGTGTACAGCACGTAAACATGCACACATGCAACATACACACACATGTATACGTGCACACGCAATCAGAGATGCACAGAGACATGTGCATATATACATATACATGCACATTCACACATGCGCATAGAGAGACATATATACATTCGTAGATGCATGTCCCTGCCATCAGCCAAGTTACATACACTGCCTGATTGTGGGTTGTTGGTATATCACCAACTTCCAGGGATGTCAGAAACACCTTAGCAGTGCTGAGAACATGCCCTGAGCTCCACGGCTTCTTCTGTGTCCCTGGGGAGAGTCTGTTCTTAGTGACACAGTGATGAGGCACCGGTAGAAGCAGTGGGCTGTGGCAAGGAATTTCCTTTCTAGTCTTGCTAATTGTCTGCTATTGTTTTCCAGACAAACAGCTCTGATTGGGAGTCGTAGGAGTTCATGGCTGAAGGCAACTCTCAACAGATTCATTGCAACTTCCCCCAGGAAAACTTTGTAACATGCAGGGCACCCAGGCCTCATATGGACTCCATACCCAATGTGTGAGGAAAAAGTTGCTAAATGATTCTAGCTTATTGGGACCTAGCCTTGCCTTGGAATAGGACATGGAGGACAGAGGGAGAGATCAACATGTCTCCCAGGTCTGCCCTTCCCATTTATTTGTGGCTGAAGTAGGGGTGTAGAATGACTCTTGACTCTATCCCCCTACGTGCTCTACCACAGTATCTAAAGTGTACTGCAACTTCAGACCCTCTAGTGGTCAGAGTAGCCAAAGACGTGGAATGTCCTGGGTCTACATAAAGAGAAGCACTTGTACCTAGTTGGACTCAGGCAGTGGAGAGTCCTGTATTAGTTACTTTTCTGTTTCTGTAAGGTCATCACCTGAGCGGAGAAAAGAGTTGATTTTGGTTTGTGGTTCCTGAGGGATAGAGTCCACCATGGAGGAAAAGTCATGGTGGAAGAACCAGGAAGCTGGTTGGTCACAGTTTCATCCACATACAGGAAGCAGAAGGAACGGGAAGTAGATCTAAGAGCCTGTCCAGCAAGGCTCCGCCTCGTAAAGGTTCCATAACCTTTTCAAACAGTGCCACCAGCTGGGGAGCAAGTATTCAAATACATGAGTCTATGGGAGTTATTTCTCACTCAAACCACCATGATCCCCACCCTCTTGCCCCCATAGACTAATGGTCAACTCATGATACAAAGTTTTTCCAACTGCAAAAGTCCCTAGGATCTTTAACAGTCTCAATACTATTCAGAAGTCCCATCTCCTCTGAGACTCAAGGTGACATCTGAACTATTCTTCACTGTAAAATAAAACATTCTGAAAGGCTTGTATGGCTCTACTCCTCCGACCATGCTCCCTACAGCATACATCTTAAGCTGCCTGCACCCCCTCAATGCAGCTCTCCTCAGCAGATATCCCATGGCTCTAGCACTTTCAACATCTTTGAATGAACCCAGGCTTCCTCGTCACAGCTTGATGCCATGGCCTCTCGAGGCCTCCTCAAAAAGAATTCTGACCCTGAAACATTTCCCAGCCTCAGTGGTTCTCTAAAACCCCAGAGGAAGAATTAAAGATCCCTTCAATCTTGTATCATTTTGGTCTCCAAAACCAGTACTAAGAGAATGACCCTTCAAGTTCTTCTGACAGCTTAGGATACTGCCTGGTTTCCTTGGATGACAGTTGCAGGAACTTTTGTATGCTGAAGTTGGTGAAAAACTTCCCTATGAATTTTATATCTAGCAGTGAGGAAATCGCTTAGGCTCTTTCCTTTCAGAAATCGGAATTTAGCTGGATGGAAACTTGCCTACAAGTAGGTCTTTCCTATTTTTCCAGTGCAAACCCAGAGGCTTCTCTTTAATGCTGCTAATGTGTTTAACAATCACACAGGCTCTTGGGGTTAAAGAGATGGTTGGTGGTCAAGAGTACTGGCTGCTCTTCTAGAAGACCTGGGTTCAATTCCTGGCACGACGGGATGGTTCACAAACACCTGTAACCACAGGTTCAGGAAGTCTGATGGCCTCTTCTGGAGTCCACTAGCAGCAGGTATTCATATGGTGCATAGTCATACAAGTAGGCAAACACTCATACATACAAATAAAAAAACAGATTAACAAATTTCTTTAAAAAAAACCCTTACAATCTCATTTTTAGCACGATGATTGAAATATTGAATGTCCCACTTCTCTCTTCCTCTTAAAACTGTACGTTTTACATTTCTTTTTTTTCTACTTGTTCTTTTTCCTTTTAGACCTTCATAAGAGTAATCAGTAATAGCCATAAACCAGGATCAATTTTACTCTGCATCTTCATTATTTTTAAATTCAACCTCACATGAAATCTCAGGACATGGGCAGTATGCAGCCAGTTTTTGTTTGTTTGTTGGTTTTTTGTTGTTGTTTTTGGCAAAATCTGACATGAATGGCTCCCTTGGCCTGTTTTTGATAGAAACCTTATGTGTTGGGCCTCCACTCTACACATTTTTCTAGGAATTCTTGTCTTCTAATCCTCAAGTACAAAAACCTGTTAAGATCTACTTTCAGGATCCAATGATTTTTCCAGTTCAAGGCTTCAAATTCTCCTACAAAATAAACCAAAGGCATAAAAGCCTCTAGTCATGATTATCACATCAACATCCCACTCCTGGTACTCTTTGTATTAGCTAATTTTCTATTGCTGTGATTAAAAAATACCAGGAGCTCACAAAAGCAACTTAAAGGAGAAAAGAATTACAGATCTAAAGAAATAGAATCCATTGTGGTGGGCAAGACATGGTGGCAGAGCAAGAGGCTAGCTGATCACATTTCTCACACACACACACACACAGACACACATACACACAGACACATACATACACACAGACACACACATACACACAGACACACAGACACACAGACACACACACACACACACACACACACACACACACACACACACAGGAAGCAGAGAGAACAGGAAGTGGGATGTAGAGCCTCAAATTCGCCTCTATTGATCCTCCACCAAAGCACCACCTCCTAAATGTTCCATAGCTTCCTCAACAGTACCATCAATCAGAGGTCATATCTTCTAATACATGAGCTTATGGGGAACATTTCTCATCCAAACTGCCACAAACCCCATCACCTGCTGGGAGCTAGCTGGAATCTGGAAAAGACATGGAGTACTTCAACCTGGGTCCAAAGCCCTGAGTTCAGGAGACACATGTGAGGGACAATCCAGGCCAGGCAGAGGCATTGCAGGTAGATGGAAAAATTCTCTTTTTCTTGGTCTTGGTTGTTCAGCTCAGGCCTCAAAGAACAACACTAGGCCCCTAAATCCCAAGACTGATGTGTTCCAGAAACACCACAGACATTCCAAGAAAAACACTACTATCTGTTTAGGAACTCACAGTCCCAAAACGTTGACTCAAAAATTATTATCAGATCCATCTAGTGGATGGATGGATGGTGGCGGCGGCGGCAGTGGTGTGTGTGTGTGTGTGTGTGTGTGTGTGTGTGTGTGTGTGTGTAACAATAGGATATCATTGGTAGGCCAGTTTTCTTCCACATGATCCTGCACCATATGGACATGTGGCACAAACAGGGAGTTCTCAGGATAACCAGCACCGACACTTCAGGAGGCATCTGTGCCTCTTCTTGAACAGATGAACAGAGGCCAGGCTTATCGCTGTCCAAGTCAGTTTCCTTAATGCAAACCCTGCTCAGCCCTCTTCACTCTCTCACGGCGAGAAAGCTGTGTTGTGAATGGACACCCTTGGTCCAGGTGTGATGAGTCCACTTTTGACTAGATTGTTGTGGTTGACTACAAAGCACAGATGAAGATCTGGAGTGTGAGGCTAGCCTACCCATCTAAGTCTTGCCCCTGGCACACAACAGCTCAGAATTAGCATCCTAAAACTACCTCTGGCCAGTGGCAGTAGCATTTTTCAAGATGTACTGCTCTTCTCTACTGAGTAAGTGAGGATGTAGAGAGCTGCCTTCTACACAGAGACACACACTTTCCTGATGCTCTGGGCACTGCAGACGTGCCCTCATGCCTGGGAGGCTAGTGGACCCTTGGCCATGCAGGGCCTGCTTTCCACAGCTGCTTCAGATGCCTCCACCATACTGCTTTACCATGGTGACCCCAAATACCTCATGACCCAGCCTCCTGGAATCCCCCTCTGAAATGCCCACTCAGGGACTCCACACACCACACAGCATGTGGCTGCAGAACAGTCTCCCAGAGAGTGAGGAAATATCACTGCAGCAAAGTCCATTGTGCTGCCTGAGAAAGTGAGTCCAGCTCGCTCCAGCCAATGAGAGGACAGCTAGGACCACTGGGAATGGGGAGGCCTTCCCTCAATAGATTGGAGCCCATGAAGCCTTGTTTACAAAGATGAGCATCACAGAGATTGCTCATTGCCTTTTTAGGTATTTACCTAAGGCTGATTCAAACGTGGGGGAGGTGACGCAAATGAGAATTGCTACTTACCCATGTCTTGGCTGAATCGAGAACATTAGTGTAGGACCATGTGCCCTCTTTTGATAAGGTCCCTTGCAGGTCTCATGGGTCCTGGCCTGACCACACAACTTAGCCAATGGGATTCAAAAGCAGCTGCAAAGGACTTGTGATGGACATAGAGTGGCTGTGCTTTGTTTAAAAAAGTTGGGAAGCATCAAGACTGGCCCACAGGTCATCATCCATTGGCTCCTGACAGGACGTAATGCAAGAACTGACACAAACGAACTCTGGCAACATGGCAGGATGGTTGTCAGCAGGGGCACCCTGTGAGAGAGGGTTTGTGTACATGTCACCTTTGCATGCGGTTCAAAATGGAAATCTACAGCTTGTATTCTGCTCAGTTGCACACACACACACACACACACACATCTACTGGACATCTACAGAGCTGGAGAATGAGCCCCGGGCTCAGAGAGGTGAGAGATGGGCCAGAAGAGCGTACAGTACACACAAGTGCCCAGGAACATGCTGGAAGGGACAGTGTTCTTAGACACAAGGCAGGCAGCCACGTGGGAAAGTGGGCTCATGGGTTTTAAGTATGTCACAAGATGATTCACCCTGCTCACTGCAGCTGGGGTGAGGACAAATAAAAATCAGAATGGGAAGAAGTAAGGAAAGGTGAGGATGGAGAGAGGGAAGAAGGAAGCATGAAAGAAGGGAGAGAAAGAAGGATGGCAAGAAGGTATGAAGGGTGAGATGAAGTAAGAAAGAAGGAAGACAGGAAGAAAGAATACAGGAAGTAAGACAAGGAGGAAAGAAAGAAAGAAAGGAGAGAGGAAGGGAAGTAGAAGGAGGGATGGGGAGGGAGGGAGGAAGGGAGGGAGGGAAAGAGGGAGGGAGGGAAGGAGGGATAGCCAGTCTGAACCTTCTGCCTTTGCCAGGAATGAGGCAGGCCTCAGCTCTGCCTTGAGTCCCTTCCTTGTCTCTCACTGAGAGCAAGGACAAGGGACAGGAAAGATATGCAGCCAAGAGGTTCCTTCAGGGAGCACTCAGAGCCTCGAGCTCCTGAGCTCTCTGTCCAGAACATGTCTCCTGGGATAGCCTGGGCTGAGCCAAGTCCTGCCCATCACTGTCTAAGTGGGCTGAGCCTCTGCAAAGGCCTGTCTGTGGTTCATTAGAGCAGTTTTTATCGGCTAAGTGCTTTTCAAGGGTTTAAAATGCCCCGAGACTCTTCAAAAGCCGTGGGAGGGAAACCGCCTTCGCCTTCCCTATTTATCAGCTGTTGGGGGCATGGGGGCAGCAGCCTGTCAGCTCGAAGATAATTCTGCCTGGCATTTCCCTCCCAGCTTCAGCCTCCTCTTCTGCCCAAGTTCTGCTCTAAAGAAAGATGGGCTTGCACGAGGGGGTTTGAGGGGCTTATGTGAGTCAAAAAACAGCCATAAATAATGACAGTATTTACTCAGATTAGGAAAACACTTTAGACTGTTCAAAACCCCACTACAAACCCTTTCTTCTTTAATCCTGATGCCAATCCTGGGAAGATGAACAGGGATGAGCGGAAGCCGGGTCATCTTGACCCTTGAGAAACTCTGTCTAAGTTCCAGGAATTCTGTGAGCTGGCTGTGAGCTCAGCCACTGTAGAGTGTTAAATCACCCCAGTTTGTAGTGAGATGAATTATATTAAAAGCAAAAAAAAAAGAGACACAAACACAGCACTCACCAAGCCCAATGTGGGCAGGAACCTTGGGACAAGTCCTGCTAGGGAAACCTAGCTTCTGACCCAAGTGAGTCCTCATTTCAGGCCGCAAGAATATGGCTGCATGCGGCAAAGCCGACAGTAACAAGTGTTGGCAGGGACAGAGATGGTACTGGGAGAATACGGGCCTGCAGCCACTGGTGAATGCAGCACGCCAAACCCTCAAGCAGCAAAGCATAGAACTGTCACACAGAAATCCCAC
The DNA here is from genome assembly GCA_907164525.1 of Lophiomys imhausi. NCBI lineage: Eukaryota > Metazoa > Chordata > Mammalia > Rodentia > Muridae > Lophiomys > Lophiomys imhausi. The sequence goes on from CAJQZJ010031773.1 coordinate 2,594,408, forward strand.
TCCCACCTGGTAAGATGCACTAAAGAAACAAAAATTACAAGGAAAATGTTCTATATCATACACTCCTGGTGGTCACCTAAATGTAGAAACAGCCCAAGTGTCCATGGGTAGATGACACCACAAACCATTTCATCCGCTACACAGTGGAATATTGTTGGGGACACGAAGTTGCAACAGAGGCTATGGGGTGGGTGAACTTGAAGCTGTCATTCTTATTCCATTAGATGGAGCAGAAGCCACTAATATTCTAGAATTCACTTGTACAAGGCCCTCAAGGACAAGCAAAGCCATGAGGCAGAAAGTAGAGTGGGGTTGCTGGTCTGAGTGTGGGAGGCGGTGGAGGGTGAGTAATTAACAGGTATGGGAGTTACTAATTAACAGGTATGGGGGTCCATTTGAATGATGTAGAGGTGGGTCGTGGAGATGACTGAGCAATGCACAGTGTGACTGACTAACACCCCTGAAGACAATTGTCCGAGTTAGGTTTCCATTGTTGTGATAAAACACCATGACCGCAATAACTTGGAGAAGGTTTTTATTTGACTGTACAGGTTACGGTGTGTCCATAAGGAAGCCAGAGCAGGAACCAGGAGGCAGGAACTGAAGCAGCAGCAATGAGGAACACCGCTCACTGGCTTCCTCCTCCTGGCATGCTCGGTCTGCTTTCTTATGCCGCCACCAAGGACCCCCTGCCCAAGGCTAGCACCACCCACAGTGTCCAGAGCAAATCCTGCCCCAGTCACTAACCTAGAAAGCTCCTACAGGCTTATCCGCTGGCCAATCCGATGGAGATATTTTCTCAGTTGAGTTTTCCCTTCCCAGATGATCCTAGATTGTATCTAGTTGACCAGTCTAACCAACCCAGCAATGCTTACAGATCACATACGACTGCAATAAATGGCTAAAAGGCTATAATCAGAAGCCACGTCTTTCTTGCTGGTCAGTACATCTTACCTTCTTTGGTGTGCCAGATGTATTCTCATTGCTTTGTCCTTGTCCCATCTATGTGTTTGCACTGCGTCCATTTGCAGCTCTTGACCCCACAGGCTTCATAGGTAAAATCTGCTGCAGGAATGCAAGTGGTCTTCGTGGGACAAGCTGGGCTTGTGGAAGCCCATCAGGAAGCTCCATATGTGGCCCTTGCTCATGCCTTGGAACCTCACGAGTCCTCACGGAGTTCCTATGAATGTATTCTGATGCAAGCCTGGCCCATTAACAGAAGTGATTGAACCTGTTGTGGATCTGTCCACTGCCCTTCCCAGACAGGACTCCACCTCACCCACACAGCTGTGGATTTCCACTTTTAAAAAGAGCTGATGGGTTGGTCTGTATCTCAGTAGTTCAATACTCACCTACAGTACTCAAGGTCCTGGGTTGAATTCTCAGCAACACACCACCACCCCAGATGCACAGATATACACGCATATGCACATACAGAGACAAACATACACATATACACAGGCACACACACAGCCCATACACACAGACAAATGGACATACACACACACATACTGACAGGCACGCACACAGACACTCACACAAAGACAAGCACACACAACCACACAACAAACATAAGTAAATACATACATACACAGATACACACTCAAACACATAATGACACACAGACAAATGGACATACACACACACACACACACACACACACACATACTGACAGTCACACAAAGACACGCACACACAGCCACACACACCTACACTAACACCCATACACCCCACACAGACACTCACATACACATAATTAAAAACAATTATTGAAAATCTTGAAGCCAAAAGACATAGATGGCTTCCTAGTTGGGAAGGAATGAATACTTGCCCAGACAAGTTTGATGACGAAGACTGTTCATGAATGAACATGGATCAATAGTGATTAAGCAGGCCTGGTTAGCATCTGGCTTAAATTCTTTCAGGCTTCGTTCTACGACAATATATCATTTTGCCTCTAAAATTGGAATTCTGCTTCCTATGTTGTTTATGGCCAGGTTTTATTGAATTTTTCTGTTTACAAAGATAATATACATCTTATGGAGAGCACAGAGGAGCCAGAAGAAAAAAAAATGAGCTAAAAATGACGCCGAAGACTGGGAGAATTTATGTGGAAGAAAATTTTAGGAGGTGGAGTGAGTAATGAAGAAGCAGTTACACAGTGCTGTTGGAGGACCTGGTTAGTGCTGGAACATTCAGTTAAAGTCAGAACTGTTGGAGCACCCAGTCATGTCAGCAGTGTTGAAGCACCCAGTTAATGTCAGTACTGTTGGAGCAATCAGTTAATGTCAGTACTTCTGGAGCACCCAGTTAATGTCAGTACTTCTGGAGCACCCAGTTTATGTCAGTACTTCTGGAGCACCCAGTTAATGTTTAGTACTTTTGGCGCATTCTGTTAATCTCAGTACTACTACACATGCATGTACACTTAGTTACTTTTCTATTGCTGTGACAAAAACATCAAGACCAGGACAACTTATAAAGCATTCCTTTAATTGGGCTGATGGTTTCAGAGGGTCCATGATGACAGAGCAAAGAAGGCAGGGACACTTGAGAGCTCATATTTCAAGCCACAAGAAGGAGGGAAGGAGGGAAAGAGGGAAGGAGGGAAAGAGGGAAGGAGGGAGGGAGAAAACTGGGATTGGCATAAAATTTTGAAACCTGAAAGCCCATCTCCATTAACACACCTCCAACAAGGCCACACCTCCTAATCCTTCCCAAACAGTTCCACCAACTGGGAACCAAATATTGAAACACATGTTCATAAGGGAGTCATTCTCATTTTTTGTTAGATATTAGTTTAGTTAATTGCAGAAATATGCTGTATTTAGTCTCATATGTGTTTTTGAAGTTAAGTAGATAGTACATAGATAAAAATAAAACCAAAGTTTGTCTAGATATCTAAACAACCAATGTTTAGATAGACAGATAGATGATAGATAGTTTTCAAAAAACCTCAAAGACCTACAGAAAATGGCATTTAAGATATTTTTATAAGAAAAGGTTTCAAACTACCACATAGAAATGCACACATATGCACAAAAAACCCAATGATCTTGGAGTTGGTAGAAAAGGCTATTATATTTGGCACCTGACTTTAGCATTCTACTATCCAACCATCTCCATGAGTTTAAAGTTCTATATCTAACTCAGCTTTCATACTAACTTGCCTCACAATTTTAAAAACATCTTCTTATATCCATAACACCCTCTTGATTCCTAAACAACTCAAAATTTAACTATGAGACTCTAGCTATCTATTCTTCAACCACATCAGAGACCTGAGAGGGATAAATATATATGATTTTATATAGGAAGTGCAGGGCCCGCAGCTTCCAAAACTAAGAAATGACATACCAGTGGCTGCCTGGACAGTTCCCATTTTCTCTCCATACATTACAGCATCAATCTTCAGCCGTTTGGCCCCATTTCTCTGACAGACATTGATTGTAGAGCAGGAATTATGAAGGACTTGCCTACCCAGTCTTGGCAGAACTAGACTGTTGACTTACCTGCTTCCAAGTTTTGTCCTTTTTGGACAGAAGTCTGTCTACAGTTGAAGCAAGGGGTTTTTCTTGCCAAGAGATAGGCTCGCCACTAACTCAACCATCTCCCACTGGAGATTCTTCGATGCTCATCTTCTACTTGGAGTAGAATAGGGGTGCTGTCAGGAGCTGACATGCCTCAATATCAAAAAATCTTAAGTTAAGAAAACATCTTTGAATGCCATATTCTGCAGATCTCTTGAGGTTTTTGAAGACGCCCTATCTATCTCTTATATTTAGATAAGCAAATATTGCTTGTCTCTTAGCAACTTGATTTCTGAGTAGCTTAGAAAAGAACTGTGATAGACTGTCATAGTAACTAACAAAATGACACACTTGCATGACTGACTGGACATTGGGAATGTATGCTAAGCCATATAACTCTCATAATTGTGGCCTATTTATTTCTGTTGTTTTGTATTGTATTTATTGTTATAAGAGAAAGAACCATTTATGGGACTGAAAGGGGGAGCTGTTGGGGGGAAAAAGATATACCTTAAACTAAAAAAAGGGGTAGAGGATGGGGGGTTGAGGGGAAAGAGGGTGGAAGGGTGGGACAGGAGGGGGGGAGTGTAGGGAGGGGATTGTGATTGAGATGTAACTTGAAGAAATAAAAAATAAATTATTAAAAAAGAAAAGGCTATTATAATAAGCAGAAAAAATAAATCAATGAGAATATTAAAAAACACACATGAATAAATAGACATTTGACTAAAACATGTTTCAGCATCATCCCGATGATCATCTGTTATTTAGTGCTTCATCAGTGTCCCACAGAACACATTTGAAAATATAAAGACATTTTTGCAACATGACAGAGCTTCCTTTATAAGTGAAAAGATATTCTTTTTAGCCCAGGCAGTGGTTGGCAGTGGTGGGTATCCATAATGCACTGAGTACTTTGTCTGTCTGTAATTTCATACAACACTCTGTCCGGATTCTTGAATGAGGGTTTTGGTTTTCCATTTGCTTCGTGGTTATTGTCTGAGTCTGGAGGTGTGGATGGGCTGGTCTACAGAAGAAGTAACTTGATCTCTGTCCTATCTGCTTGCACCCTGGCACAGAAGGGTCCTTTGTGACTTGGAAGCTAAGAAGAAGTGTGAAGGGCCTTGATTCTGGATTCCTATCTTCCTCTCTCCTCCTTCTCACCTGGCCATAATTCATAAGATCAGTTTGGGGTCACCATCTGCCTGTGCACGTGTGTGTGTATGAGTGTGCATGAATACAGGAGAAGACATAGAAAAGAAGAAAGAGACAGGAAAAATATCTAAAGATTATTTTATCCTGGGACACTAACAGTCAACCATTCCTGCTTCAGAAACTTCAGGGTCAGTTCACCTCACCAAAACCCTTTATTTTGACTGATGAGAAATTAGTTCATGCATATTTTCTCTTACTTGAAAAAGTTAAGTTTCCTAATCTTTTGAGAAATTTTCCAGTTCAGTATGTTGATCTTTTATGTATACTTTTAAAGTATGTTGATCTTGCTTCTTTCTACCCTTCCACTTGTGTGAGGAAAAGTAATTCATCCTTGATTCAGTTCTGATCACCTAACTCTATTATGGCCACACACAGCTGTGTATATTTTTGTACCTTAATCTTTTATAGATTGATGGAAATTATTTTTTACTATTTAAAATTATAATTTCCCTTTTATTTCCTTAGGCATCTGTGTGTCTACTTTCTTTAGTTTATACTTTGAAGGTGTTTTACTTTGCTCATCTGCAATGACTTTTTTTTATTTACACACAGTTTTTTTTATTTCTATCTAAGCTATGTTTAAATCCTAAAATTTGTATGATGGCTATTGTTTTCACCACAAACACACAAAGAGAATGATGTTTACACAACTTCTATACCCAAGCCAAGGGATTTTGCTATGCATCCCTTTCATTTATTATTAATGATGTCTGGGCTTGATTTTTTTGGCATTCAACTTCCAGTTTGTGGTTATTTTGATTTGTGTTGCTTTTTATTAACACACTTAGCAGAGCTGTTTGGTCTCATGTCTGTAATCTGTATTCTGATAGCAGTAGGTATTGGGCTCTCAAGTAGCTCACCTGTGGTAGAAAATGTGACCTGGGATGAAATCTGTCAGACTCACCACGCACCAGTGTCACCAGGGCCCCTCTAGGCACTTTGGATAGAGATATCCAGGAAGGCAAGGTGATGGGAGCCTCTCATGATGTCTCTGCCTGCTCCGTTGCCTCTGCCTCCTGTATCAATGTTACCTAACTTCCTAGCTCACTGGACTGAGCCTTGCTTGCCACCTGTCCCCAGGCATTCTGTGGCTGGGCAGTGGCTCCCAGCACAGCTTTGTCTCTTGGAGCCCAGGCATTCCTTCTTGGTCATCTAAATCAAGCACTGTTGGTTTTGGCTTGATTTAGTCCTTTCGGAAGAAGTTACCCTAGATATCAAGCATTCATTTGCCTTCCTACCGAGCAGGTAACTTCTGTAGTTGTGTGTGGGGGGGGGGCGGGGGGGTGTGGCATGGAGATGAGGAACATAGTTGACAGCACAATGGTTTCATGTTCAAGAAACAAAATGCAGTCTTTTCTGAGAATACTACAGGTTGTTTCTACACTTTAGGTTCTAAAGTGGTTCTCAATCTGTGGGTTGTGACCCCTTTGAGAATCAAATGATCTTTTCACAGGGGTCACACATCAGATATTCTGCATATCAGATATTTAGATTATGAGTCACGACAGTAGCAAAATCACAGTTATGAAGTAGTAATGAAAATAATTTTATGGTGGGGGGGGTCACCCCAACATGAGGAACTGTATAATGGGGTCGTAGCATTGGGAAGGTGGAGAACAACTGCTTTACGATGAAGCAAACTGTATTCCACAGCCTGTGGGAAAACAAACAAGTGCTCTTTAATTTTTAAAGGTCTCCTTGGAAAGGAGGCAAAAGCCTCCTGAATCTACATCAGTTAGAGTCCCTCAATGTCTTCTCCACATTACCATGTTATAATTGAAGGCAGTTTGTGAATAACTTTGTCTTCTAGAAGACTCACTGTTAGCTATCAGTGTGGGTCCGTGGCTTCTATCTGTCACCTATTCCCTGTGGTGCATATTTCTATAATTTCACACGTTTCTATGATCTATCTCGGTTCCTCCGAGTGGTACCTGTTAGTCAGCCATGTTCACTGCCTTTCCCTAGTTATTTGTCATAATCACCTCACTGCCACCATCCCAACCTGCAACCTGGGACTTGATTGTGAGCTGCCTATGGGGTGCTTTATAGCTGGGTCATGATCCCTATTTTGGCAGCAGTGAACTTCCTTCCTGGCTGTGGGTGCCTTGCAGCAGGCCCTGCACTCTGAAGGAACAGGGCCTCTTGAGGAGGGCTCCCGCTACACTTCGCTATCCACATGGCCACCCCAAGCTCAGTTCACATTTAATACAACCCTCCACATCCCAGTGCAGGCACCCACTGCCAAGAGAACTAGAGAGACAGAGCAGCAGGACCTCAAGCTGGGCAACCTATGGCTACTCACTCATTTCTGCTGAGCCTCTGACCCCTGGACATCTGAATACTGTGACACCCTATAGGACCCTCACCCCATCCCTCAGCAGGAAATCCATGTGGACTGTCACACTATCCCAGTGCCTAGCACCAGAGGGGTACTCAGTGTTTGCTGGCTGTGATTGACACGCTGTATTGCTGGGCTTTCTGCTAACACCTACAGTTCACTGCAACCATAGGCAGTCAACACATCTTTATCTCTCTCCCTCCTTGAGCACAACTTTAGAAGATGGCATTTCCAGAACTCTCTGTAGACTGACTGCCCATGGCCTCTCCCTTCTCTGCACCTCAGTTGTGGAGCAATTTTACTTGTAATTAAAGCCTATCTTGCAGGAAGACTGGTTAAGATGCATAACATTAAAGAGGAGGTGAAAAAAAACCCAGAATGTTCTAAGGGGAGGTAAAACATTCGATTCTGCAGATGTGCTCCTCAAACACAGGAAACAAACAACTCAAAAGCTTCAGGAAGTCCCTGAAACTGACCAGATTCACAAGGCCCCTCCCTCCTCAAGCTTGCATAAGCAACAAGAACTGCTGAGGGTAGGGTAAGGGCTCACAGATGAACTGAAGTGAATGGAAGGGGTTGAGACCAGCTGAGCTGCCTGGAAGAAGTTCAGACCCACTAAACTATCTGGAAAGGACACTCTATAATCTGTTAAGCTACCTGAAGGCTGTGCAGTGTATTTCAGGTTTTCAGATTTCATGAACTGTCACCCGTGCTAGGGTGAACTTTCAGTGACGCAGCTGTCTGGGTTATTTCCGTTCTTGTAAGTAACTCCTCACCCATCTCCCTGTAAGTAATACCCATTAAATTCATTGGTTCATCAACTTGGGCTTTGGTGGTATCCATACTTTAGTCTACTGTCAGTTCCCTGCCTGAGGTAAATATGTTTGTTTGTTCACATCTCCCCAGGAAGAGTGTCAGACAACAACCTGTATGCTGAGGCAGCCTTATAACTATAATCAGAAACTGGACCAAGTAGAGGCCAGAGTGCTTGTCCCCGATTTGGAAGCTTTGTGTCAGTTAACCAGAAGCAAGGGCCCCTCCAACCCATCATCATGGTGTGGGAATGGGTACCCACTCTTCAGGGTGCTCTTTTCTTTCCTGTGGGCTACATGAGATGTGCATTTCTAGGTGTGAGCCTTGTTATTGGGGCCTCTGGACACTGTTTTCCAGCCCTCCCTACTATAATTATAGGTTCTCTGCTGTGACTGACAGATTTTTGGATCTCCAAGCTGGTGTGGACATGAAGAGGACATGGGAATCCCTGACCATCCCCTGATGGGACACAGTGGGTCAAAGTGACCTGGTCATAGATTGCTGTCTCCCAGAATTGCCCCCCTGGGGTGGATCCTGAAAGGAACCTTGCTGATGGCCTCTGCCCATGTCTCTCTCTCTCTCTTTCCCTGACTGCTGCTGCTTCAGTTTTGGTGTGAGACTTGAGAAGAAGGAGTCTTTAATTCATTTTCCTTAATGCATAGGACAGCCAGGCAGGCAAAATCTAAAACCAGCATCACGAGAGCATTATAGAAAAGCTAAACTTAATTACTACAACAAAGTACAAAATCCCTCCTTTAAGTTTTACTACTATTCAAACATCTTTAATTAAAGCTGTGGGGGCAGGATAAAGGATACTGAAAGGGTTTTTTTGTTTTTTTTTTTTGTAGTAATTTATACAAAACTGTTAATATCCCCTGTTGATCACAATGTCCTAATGGCTATTGATCCAACTCTGCCCTGAGGTGGGTGACTTAATCCAGAGGGGACTCAGCCTGCTTCCTATCTCTAGAACTTCAAAGGTGAATGCCATTGGCTTTGTTTGAGAACAAAAGTCAGACCCAGATGGCCCTAGAGCTTAGGTTCAGAAAATTAATAGTGTAATTAATGGAAATCATTATTAAACCACACAATTAACATCTGAAAGTGAGCTTTGCCTTTCCATGGAGCTCCTGGCTGTGCTAATAGATGGGCTTAGAGAAGGCTTATGCATTTCTACTATGGCTGTAACTCCACACAGGTGAAGGTTAGAGACCCCACCTGTGATTTCCTAAAGGGTGAGTGGGAATGTATTCAAAGAGGATACACCAGGAGGATTTCTGGGGCCACTAGGTTCAATGAGAGACTCTGCCTGAAGTGAATATGGTGAAGAGTGATAGAGCAGACACTGGTTGCTGGCTTTCTCTCCATGGCTTGCTCACCCTCTTCAACCCAGGACCAGCTGTATAGGAGTGACCGCACTCACAGTGGGCTGGGTCCTCCCCCCCCCCCCCCTTCCGTTCCCTCCCCTCCCCCCCCCTTCCGTTCCCTCCCCTTCCCCATCCCCCTCCTCTCCCCTTCCCCCTGTCCCCCTCCCTCCTCCTCCCCTCCTCCCCTTCTTCCCTCCTTCCTTCCCCCCTCCCCTCCTCCCCTCCCATATGTTAATCAAGAAATGCCTCACAAAGCTACAGATGACTCTGATAGAAGAAGTTCTTTATTTGAAGGTTGTAGAGCAGACAGCGGACATCTTCTTTTGGCTTCCTGCATGCATGAGCACAACAAGCACGCATGCATACAATTGCTCTTGCACCATGTGTACATACACTACACCACATACATATACTATACATGCATACATGATGATGATAATAATAATAAATTCATAGTAGTCTTTAATTCAGCTTTCCTGATATATAGGTCAGGAAGGCAAAGTTTAGAATCATCATGTTATGACCGAGGACACGATACCAACACAGTGACACTTCTATCTAAGGAATTTATCCCAGGGAATAATCAAAACAACTTAGAGGCATGCATTCACTGGGGTTTGCATCCCCAGAGAAAGCGCAGAACTCTGGGCACTTCCAGCAACCTTGGGTAGTTTAATAAATGGTGCTGTGCCATGGAGTCCAATATCACGTGGCTACGGAGCATGGCAGAGTGTGCATGGGAGGTTCTGACAGAGTGGGCAGAAGGGGAAATGGCCTGACGCTGTTCAGATGTGATCGAGGTATCAGGGGAAGCTGCATCTGCCTACTGGTGTGCAGTGCATGTGCTGAGGGAAGGCAAAGCTTGTATGAATGAGAAATAGCAGCATGTGGTGGGAGGAGGGTCTGGTATGAGAGGGACAGAGGAGTAGAGACAGCCAGTGGAAATGGTGGGGGAAGGCAGGCCATTCACAGCTACCACCTGATCCACAGGTGACAAGCAAGATCACAGGAGAGAGCCACGTAAAAGAAACAAAAATCAGTGGCAAAAATATCAAGCTTGGCATTGTCTATGAATTTATTAACTGTTCTTTGCCTCTTACCACCAGGATATGAGAAACCATGGATTTTCCTATTTGTTCACAGATGATTCAGATCTATTTAAGTAATCCTGGACATGTGGCCACACTCCATGACTGACTGAGCAGCAAGTGAGGAATAGGGTAACTCATTCCCGTTGAGTGATCATGACATGCTAGCCAGCCCCTGTAGGGTTCAAAACATAGAAGACCAACCAAAAATCACTGGCATTCTTATACAGAAGCTCTAGTGATCTTTCAATGTGAACTCTTTATCATTTTAAAAAATCTCTGCATTACTGATCTATCCCCAAAAAAAGGAGCATAGAACTTTGGAAAAAAATATTAGAAATGAACTTAAATGAATGGCTCATGGATTGGATGGATTCATATCCAAAACATTGTGTGCCTTCCACAAAATAAATCTGTAAGTACATATTAATTCAAATAAAACTCTCAGTGAGTTTTTTAATGAATTTTTGAAAATAGATGCTAAATTTAATTAGAAGAGTGAAGACACAAGGGGATAAATATTCTGAACAGATATCAAGATTTTATAGAGTAGATCCAACTGGTTGACAAAGAAGAGACGGATAAACCAGCAAAACATATAGGGAGCCTCTGAAGAAGACAAAGCTTGCTGCAGGCAGAAGCCTTGCTGTTGCAGAAGGGAGACTGTGCGTGCGTTAACTGCTTAGAGGGAAGAGGCCTCTGTATGGGACATATGCATGGAGAAAAAACATGTGAACATGCAATGGCACTCTACACACTAGCATGCAATGCTGCTCCATGTGTGTTTTAGTTTTGTTTCCCCAAGAAGAAGCAACTTAGGCAGTAGGGATCTCCTTAGTCCGTAGCTGCAGGAAACCTGAGGTAGCTAACTGGTCATATCACGGCCACAGGTCATGAGCAGAGTGGATGCATGCTTCACACCCAGCAAGCTTTCCTTATTCTGCAGGCCAGGGCCCAACACCAAGGAATGTTGCTGTCCACTTTCAAGCAGGGTCTTCTCACGCCAATCAAGGCGCTGAAGACAATTCCTCATAGATATGCCCACAGGTCAACATGATCTCAATGACCCTTCCCTGTGACTATCTTCCAAGGTGGTTCTTGGCTTAGCAAGCTAACAGTTCCATTAAACATCACAGATCCCCTACTTGTCACCTTGAAATCCAAACACTTCAAACTATAACCTTCTACCATATGACCCCGGAGTCTTGTGTTTTCTTAATAATGTAAAATATAACTGTAAAATTTAACTTTTAGAAATCACAGGCCATAAAATTCTGACACTTTGAATGTATGCATTTCTCATGTTAACGTGTAATGACTATGAACATGTATCATATGCCATATGTTAACATGCAAGAGGCTCCTAGGCATTTCATACTCTGTATGTATGCCTAGAATCAGAAATGTCCTGATGCTGATGTATTTAAGCCCCCCCTCACATAGTACATGGATATGAAATCCAGGATGACGAATGCTAAAACAAATGCGTAATGATAATTTAGAAAACAATCTCCGAATATTTTTATGACATTGGAGTAGGAAAAATTTCTTATTATACAAGGTGTAATATGCAGTAACCACAAAGAAAATTCTTGGTGAGTTTGAATTCTATTAAATTAAAAAGATAGAAAGATACCAAGAATGACAGAAGATACCAAGAAAAAGGTGAAAACACATATTTCTGGCATAAAGAAGTAGTACACAATGTCTAAAGCTGAAAGAGTTTGCATCTGGACATGAAGAAAGGGAACCGTAAGATTACCGAGGAAGTACACACGTATGACTAACATAGGCCAAGTGTGTGATGAGCAATCGGGAGAGAATAAAGGGTAATTTGCAAGCTGAGTACAGAGAGTCCCCTGGGCAGTAAAAGTTAGTATCAACGCAACATACACCAGCAGGGAATTGTTTCAGCCTTAAAACAAATGCATAGTATTTTTATGGGTTAATTCTTGAGACGCACACTTAGGTCCAATTCAAATGTTTTCTGATGTATTCTGTGTGCTTTAAGTGCTTCATAATTAAAATGATGTTTTTAAAGCTTAGTATTTAATAATGTGGGTACACACTGACCCAGCAACCCACAACTCATATCCTGCCCCAGAACATAGACGCCTGCATGGTTTTGCTTAAATGTCACCCCTCCTGAGGGTTGTCCCCAGACACACAGCCTACACGAGGCAGCCACTGCCCCACATTTACTTCTTTTTGTCTTTTTGTTGCCACTGGAAGCTGCGTTATTTATATGCTAGCTCTTCAGTTTCTGATTGGCCCTTCCTCCACAGTGGGAAGCCAGCCTTGGGGCTCTGAGGTGGTGACCACCAGTCCCAGGAGCTGAAGGAAGTGGCCACATGAGCAGCATTTGGCACTCAGGAAGGAAGCAAGATTCTTGGGCACTGAAGATGGTCGCAGACAATGCCTATGGGGTAGCTGACAGAGATCCATGACTGCACATGTCTTCGGACTTGCAGAGCCCTTCAGAGAAGGAAGCACCTGTACCCCTCAGCCATGCAATCTCACATGGTACTCGGATTAGAACAAGGGTATACAACGAAAAGCCATCCTCATCCACAGAACTTGAAAAAATTTTTTCAGTACCATTGAATGTGTACTTCATGCTAAGAGCTGTGTTCTGATTCCTATTGAATGCAGCACTTTCCCGTGGGCCCCTCCGCAATTTCTCCGTGTCTCTGTCTCCGTCTCTATCTCTTTCCCCCTGGTTCATTCCCTGCCGGCCGCTGTCTCTCATGCTGATAACACAGACTAGGCACAACTGAAGCAGCTGCTTTGATCTAAGCTTCCTCTCTCTTCTGATGGGAGATGCTTTTGCGGCCATCTCATCCGACAATGGCATTGTTGTCCTTGAAGATTTAGGAACTCCCAGGGAAGACTCAGGCCACACTATCTCTGGAATCTACCTGAGATTGTGTTCCCAGCAGCCTTCAGAGACACGTTTTCCTTCCCAGCACTGTTCTGCTAGGTGGCTGATAGGAGAAGTAATCAGTCCCCCATTGGGGAGCCATCTTCACCCTTTATCCTGACTCCTTGGGAGTCCAGCCAGGGATCAGCTGTCCCTAGGTGCCTTGATTGGGGACAAGTGTACATTTATGATTTCAAAAGCAACTTTGAGTGTAGCCGTGTTGAGCACGAATCTTACACTCTCTATCTCCTGCTGACACAAGATGGGCATGCATGTCCACATCTACCTCTTGTCTGTGACCCACCGTGTGGAGGATCACAGGCCAGCCTTGCTCTCCAGCTCGGCAGCCACAGGAATGTGAGGACAGTGGGATCCAAAGTGCCTGTCACTGATTTGAAAGGGGGATTTTGGCAAGCGGGGTATGCTAGGGTCCCCTGTCAATGTGATGTTAAAACACATTGTTGTGGGGCAAAGTCTCCCAAAATGGAACCTTGAAAAACAGAAGAGAATGGGGGAGAAGAGAGTTCTGTTGAATGTCTCCTGGAAGGCAAAGTAGGTGAGGCAGGGTTCTGTTGGCTGTGGCCTGTTAAGTACTCTGCAGGCCACAGGAATGAAGTCAGCTTTGTGATTGAGACGAGGCTTAAATACGGAGCCCAGGATGCTGTGTGGTCCTAACCTTAGCCTCAGAAACCTGTTCAGAAGTAGCATACACTCAGACCCACCAGAGCTGGTGAATGGTTAGAAACAGGGGCCATCTGCAAGGGTGAGCTGAGAACTGAATCAAAGTGCTCATGGGGTTAAGGAAAACTGAAGTCATAAGGGGGAGGACCACTTGGAAAATACTTGATCTTCCACTGGACCGGGGTCCTGGAGGACAACATGTTTCCTCCTCAGACAGGCACAAAGCATCAGGGCCCACCCATCATGGACTGAAACCCTCCAAACGAGGAGCCAAAAATGAGCATTTTCTTTTAAGTTTTGTTTTTTTTTTTTCCCCTCAGAAAGCTATCACAGAGATGGTCGTATGGCCTAAGACTATTGAGAGTCTCCCTGGACACTATCTGGAAATGTAGAGGTTAATTAAAAGTAAAACTCCAGTGCTAGAGAGATGGCTTGGTGAATAAAGTGCTTGTTATATAAACCTGGGAACCTGAGTTTGGAATCCCAACACCCACACGGAAGCGGACGGTGGTGGTGTGCCCCTGTAACCACAGAACTGGGAGGGGAAGATACAAGAATATCCTTGAAACTTGTAGGCAAATCTCAGGCTCAGTGAGAAATCATCTCGAAAACAACATGAAAAGAGAGAAGACACTCAGTGTCAACCCCCGGCCTCTGCACATGCATGTGTGGGCACATGTGCCTCCCCATAGATAGAAAAATCTTGTGACCCAGAACAGAAAAATAAAACACGGGCCACAGATTAAGGAAGGTATCCGTAAAACATCACTAAACACGGGATTTTTATTCAAAACATGAAAACCATTCCTGAAAATCATCAAGAAGTATGCTCTTCAGCATCTTGAACGAGGAACAAGGGCGAATCACAGGAAGGAGAAATGCGAAGATCTGGCTAGCATGCTCCCAAGATCCTCTCAGCCTCATCGTTAATTAAGAAAATTAAAATGCTGTGGAGACGCCACATCTTATCCCCAGGATTAGCAAGAACCACGCTGCCCAGCTGAGCTGAGTATGGGTGACACAGAGTGAACACTGGGGCTGCAGTTCTGGGGTCCTTGTGTTGTGGGTGTGCCAGGGTTTTAAAGGGGGACCAATAGTATCTTGTTCACATGTACATGGTGGTCTATCCCTCAGGATGCCCTGCAGAAGCACAAACAGGAACTAGCCTTGGTGCATTTTATTTCCCCAGTAGAAAGCCCTATCACTCCCTGCCTTACTCTTGAGATGGACTTTCACTGAACCTGGAGGAGGGCTGCTGTCCCCTGAGTCTCAGCCATCCTCATGTCTCCACCATTCACAGCACTGGGCTGGCAGTACATGAGCAGATGCCTGGATATTTGCAGAGGTGTTGTGATCTAATCTCAAGTCCTCTTGCTGGCACATAATCACCCTTACCCAGCAACCGCTTCTGCAGCCACACTGAGCTGTTTTGTACAACACATACACACACACACACACACACACACACACGCATACACTGATCCCACCTAGCTCAGAGACATGCCTGTGTCAGTTGAAAACAGAGCAGAGAAGGCTACACATTAACCGCTGGACAGAGCTGGTGCTGGGCAGAGGACACTGGGCACCCAGGGGCTGGGACCAGGACTTGTCAGTTCCTGAGTGCCCTGGGCTCCTTTGGAAAATGTTTAAAACAAATATTTTTAAAAATTAGTAAATCTGAGTGTCAGGAAATGTCTGTTTTGTGGGTTTGAAGCGTTTTGTTTTCTAAAATGTCAAATATGAAAGTGACACAGCTTTCGGAAGGCTGAGAGGACTTTGGACAGTGTATAGGGCTGAGGCCCAATCAGGATCCTTCACATGCATGTATTCATGTGTGCACGTGTGCATGCGCGCATGTGTGTGTGTGTGTCTCTGTGTGTGTGTGTACATGTGCACACCTATTGGTGGATATTCACATCTGCACACACAGTTTTCCTACTAAGTGTGTAAACATATCTGTGTACATGCTCACACAGCACTCTCCATAGACGTATGTGTATAGATGATACAACTACATGTATGTGCTATAAAAATACCTGTGCTGTTTTCTTAATGTTTGCTGTGAAGGTGTACACACATTGTGTCTGTGTGTCCATGCAGGTGTGTGGATGTGTGAACACATGTGCACCCATGTATAATGCCTACTCGCTGTGTCTGTGCATGTGTGAATGCATGCTTATCTTTGTATAATAATCAGTCTCTGGGCATGTATGAGTGCATGTGTGTCCACACAGGTGTGTATATATACAATATACACCTGATGTGTGTGTGTGTGTGAGTCTGTGCATGTGTGTCTCCACATGTGTATCTGTTTATGATACACACTCACTATTTATGTGTCTGTGCATGTGTGTCCATGCACGTGTATCTGTGTGCATGTGTGTCCATGCACGTGTATCTGTGTATGATATATGGCCCACCGTATGTATGATGCATATGTGAACATGTGTGTCCATGTATAATACCTGCATACTGTTGTGTGTATGTCTTGTGCATGTGTGTATAATGAGAGGATTTGTCTCTGTCACTCTTCTGATTCCTACTGCTCTGCACCATTCAAGTCCTTCTTTCCTCAGGTTTTAAACTCTGGAGCCCGGGGACACTAGCCTTCTGTTTGCACCAGAATAGAACATTATGTCTGCCTACCTGCCACAGCATTCAGGCTATCCCACAGCAGCGCATTCTGCCTCTGTAGTGCTGCAACTCCTACTGTATCTGGATGTTTGCTCACTTGTCGCTGTCTGCTACTTGCTCTAGATTACAAGCTCTACTGGGAAAGGGACACCGTTCACTCCATGTGCTCACTGCTCAATCCCAGTGCCCAGTGCAGCTTGTTAGATGCTCCATCTGCAATGAGTGCAAGTGTGTACACCTGCTCATGTTCATGGGAGCATGTATGTGAGAACATGCACAAGTGACCACCCATTGGTGCATGGAAATGCATATGACTTCACATATGTTAATGTAGAGGCATGATATGTGTGGGGTCCTGCATACAGATGTGTGGGCATAAACATATGTGTGTGAATAAACACACATGCACAGCACATACCAACATGAACACATGCGTAGACCTGCATATGTGGTTGACCACATGAATGTATCAACACACATGCACACTGGTCCATAAACATGGCTGACAGTGTTTTTTCAGTGAGTTTTAAGTCTGAATCTGATCGCTGGGTCTTCCTCAATGCTCTATTACAGTGTACAGTCAGGCTGGTTCTTCTGAGTTACTCAGTATCCCCCGTCAATGAAATCAGGTGGCCATGGACTCTAAGATGTTCCTGGGGTACTGACCTACATGTGAAGGTCAGGAGCTCAATGTGGTTTCTGGATTCCAACCTTGGCTACTGAGATGTCTATTGGCCTCCCTGAGGAGATACTGTCTAGTGTTTTGGCCCAAAAGCTCCAGTACAGAAAGCTGACTCAGAAACAAAGAGAAGCATCTGCCCAGAGGTAAGGACAGACCATTGAGGATGTGACATAAAGTACGACTGTACCTGGGAGGTGGCCGCTGCTGGGCTTCTCATCTCCACCAGTAGCCAGCAATAGCCCACCGCCCAGAGCCTTTACCTGATCCAGTGCCAATGTGCTTAATGAGGACTGAATTGGCACTCATGGGGACGAGATCACGCCAGCAAGAATGCACAGAAGTGGAGACAAAGAGGATATTAAAAGTACAGAAAGTGATGAGCAGATAGTCAGGACAAAGACAAGACACAGAAAAGGACACTGGGCGGATATTGGAGCAGATAGGTCAGTGTGTGGAGCACACTTCTGGGAAGATTTTCCGTTGACACATAGGTTGTCCACTGAGTGGAGTCAAACAAAGGCTGAAAGGAATGAGAAAGCAGTGGGGGAGGTGGGCTACACCTCCAGCACAGGCTGTCGCTCCTGAGGAGGGTGCAACAGGGCCAGCAGACCTGGAAGCAGGAAGGGCAGCCTAGAGGCTTCCAGTGCATCTGAACACATCTCACACTTGCCCCAAGCCTAAGAGTGAGGTGGGGACTGTTGTAGAGAGAAAGTGAGACAATTAAAATGATAATGTACATCTGTGGGGTAGTTGCCAAAGACCACTGACACCATTGGCACTGGGAAAACGACAGTGGGAAGTGGCTTTGGCTGGGTGGGAGCAATGGCAAATGTGTTCAAAAACTTTAGATAATTCCCACCGGGGACCCCTGCTCATTCCTGTGGACCCAAATGGGCCAGCACAGATCAAAAGAGGACTTATTTACACGTAGCCAAGCAATGGAGCAGGCAGGGCAATGAACCTGTATCAAGATACTTGCTTTGTAGAGCACCAGCTGCTTGTCCCTATACTTGTTGGAGGCTACATGAGGGTGGCAAGAAATAAACCCAACATAGAAGCTTAGGTGCTCCCATTACCTCAATATTTAATTTGTTAAATATATGCTACAATGCCCCAGATAAAAAGACCCACAGTTTCCTTTAATTTAATTAATAATGTATGTATTATTCATCTTCTAGGGCCCATCTACCATGTAATTCAGAGTGGGAGAGTAAGGCGGAGTCCCAGCCCTCTGCCTGCTCGTATAGAACGTCTTCAGGCCATCGCTGTTCTCATGAATATTTCCTGAACCTGCTTTGCGTGTTCAATATCTGGTTGTTGTAGCTCCATGATGACAGTGGTCCAGGAAGAAAAGTGGACCATGGGGCAGATGAGAAAATTGTCTCTGGGTAGAGGGAACCTGAGAGGGCTTGCTACAGGAGGAGGTTTCAGTTTGCAGAGACGGGACCAAGTATGGGCAGAGAGAGAGAGAGAGAGAGAGAGAGAGAGAGAGAGAGAGAGAGAGAGAGA
>CAJQZJ010031773.1:2613194-2627495 GCA_907164525.1 Lophiomys imhausi
AGAGAGAGAGAGAGAGAGAGAGAGAGAGAGAGAGAGAGAGAGAGAGAACACCCAAGGGTACAATGGATGCCCACAGAGGTGTGGTGGGGTATATGTGAGCTAAATCAGGGGTTCCTTTATCACATAGGATCTGTCAATGAGTGGATAAATTTCCCCCACCAGAGGCTCAGAGAGATCTGTCTGTAGCCCCATAAAAATGGAAGGTGTTGGCTCCAGACAGGAACTCTGATGCAGGAAAGTTGGAGAGACACAGAAGCTAACTGGTAGAGAGGATAGGTAGCCAGGACTCTAGCTTGGGTATATGGTGGACAAGAATGAAAGGGTCTGCAAGCTGAAGTATTCCAAGGGAACCATCTGGGACAATCTGAGTTTCCATCTTTGTAATGTTCTGAGGTGGAAGAGACTACAGGATGAGAGATGCATGCTCCCTCTGAGGGTAGAATTTGATTCTCTCTAACACATCTCTTGTTCCTCTAGCAGCTAGAGTCTGGCCCTTTGGATAAAGGCCAAAGATTAGGCTTGTGGGAGGCTCTAGTTCCTCTGCTCTGACTCCAGAGCAGCCTCATTCTGAACCACACAAGTTCAGCTCCATAGTGCTACACACATCCTTGGCCTCAGGATATTTGCACATGCTTGTCCTTTATTGGAATTCATTACCATGTCTCATGAGCCTGGCCATAGTACTGCTCTCAAAGGAAAGCCCTGTCCCGGGGTTCTGGGCACTGGACATCTCCTTTGTCATTGGTCACCCAAATACTTCTGACTGTGATTTCTCTCTCCAGAACTAGGACTCCTCAAAGACAGAACATTTCCTGGTTAGTTTCTCTGTTGACTGAGGATGCTGTATTGGATGTGGCATTCACATAGGTATCACCTGCATGCTAGAAAGCTGGCTCGTGCTATCAATCCAACTATGCCAAGCTCCTAGAGCTCTGCCTCATCCTGAGATCCTTGGTCTAGGCTTCTGTAGACTTGAGTGTGGATCAGCTGGTGTGGTGTAGGCTCTGGGTTTGGAAAAGGCTTGAAGACAAGCTGTCTGAACTCCACCACCAATGTTGTGGGTACTAGGTCACCTCCTGGCAGGATCTGGTCAGCTCCAAACTCCTTCCCTTTTTCAGAGGCTGGGATAGGGCCTGGTTCTCTGAAGAATATCCACGCAGCCCTCCTGGGGTGGTAAACAGAACAGAGAGCTTTCTGAGTTTATTTTTGTAGCTCTTGCATTTATTTATATTTATCAACTGTGTACCCATCACTAAAGTCTCTTTGGAGGGTTTTCAAAAATTAAAGAATCACAACTAAAAATACTGCCCTTGTTGCTCAGTGGGCATGGATAACTCCCCAGTCCCAAAATGCTTAGCGGGAGAAGTGACAGAGCCTCCCATGGCTCTGGGGGCCAAGGCTGTAGGAAAGGGGCCATATCTCCACATTTTGCAGCCCAAATAGCTCCTCCAAGTGTCCAGGTAGGATCATGCCAGGCAGAGAGCTGAAATACTTTCATTTCATCCCACCCAATTCAAGGCATTTTGAGTGAGCCTCCAATGATTCAGTAAGGTACAGGGGCTCTGTGAAACTTGGGAATGTGGAAGGAAATGCCCATATGTGTAGTTCTGGATACACAAAGCTTGGGATCCTAGGTGATGAGCAGGCTCATTGTAGTCTATGATAAAGACCCAAAACAGAAGGGTTGAGACACTGAAGAACCCACAAAGGGCTGGGATGGGCAGAGGAAGCAGCCCAGACACAGTGTAACAGTGAAAAAGAGAAGTGATGGAGGGGAGAGTGGCCTCTGAAGCCATGCCAGAGAAGGTGTCCTGCAGGGCCATCCAGAGATTTAGAGTCAGGGGCACAGGCTGTACTCTAGATTGAAGGATATCGGAACAGGGACAGTCAGTAGAGAGCCTGCCTGTGCCTATCTCAGGACATCCTTGACACCAAGAAAGAGGATGCCCTCCTCTGCCTTCCTGTCAATCAGCTACTGGGTGGTCCTTCCCGAGGCCTGGAGAGATAAGGTAAGGAAGATTCTGAGTGACAAAAGCCAAGGTGACTGCTTGACTCCAGAGAGGTGAGTCTTTAGGGGCCTTGGAACATCTGATTCAGAGGGTACCCCTAAAATAAATCACTCCTGAGGCACCCGGGTAGGGTGGGTAGGGTGGTCAGTCCCTCAGCTGGAGGAATCATCCACCTATGAGCCTTGAGTCCCTGATGGCTCTGTGACATGGCCAGGAGGACAGGAGTGAGACTGAAGAATAGAGGAGGAGCCCATGGGAAACTGACTTCACAGAAAGCAAAGATCACCCAATCACTCCCAGGTGTCTTGGAAGGAAGCTGACCCACAGCCTTGCCTCTGCTGGATCAGGGAGGACAGAAGTTCAGCAGAGCTTCACTCTAAAGGAACAGAAGCTTGATGGGCCTTGGAGGGATCCCTCACATTAAGGGCAACAAGTGACAAGTGACCTACAACATAACTCAGTCTACACAATGTCACGGAGGACATTTCTTCAGCTGTGGGACCTGGTGGTGACATACAAGGAGAGCTGTCAGAGCAGTGTCCAGAGTTCAGTGTGTGTCCGTGGTCAGTTCTTTTTTTTTTTTTTTTTTTGTCCACTTGACATGACAAAGAGCCACCTGAGAAAACAGAGTCTCAGTTGAGGAGCTGTTCAGATCAGGTCTTGGAGCTTTGGGCTGAAAAAGCCACTGAATAATCAGAACTGAATAATGGGCTGTTCTGTGGGAACTTGGAAGATAACATAATGCTGAGAGCAGTGCAGACAATAGAAACCTGTCTTGTGAAGCTTCAGAGGGAAGAGAAGACTCTATTGGGGCTGGAAAATCAGCCGTGGTTCATAAAAGATCAACCTTCTTGAGACAAAATCTTCTGGGACATATTTCCTTGGGATCAGCACACAGAAGTGGTGGTGAAGCGGAGGCTAAGCCTACATGTCAAGCTGCCAGGGGAACTTGCCAAGTAATTTGTAAGTGTGTCCCACGTGGTACTGATTTTGTAGGCGCAAAAAGTCATGGAGAACAGTTAAGGCTCGGCACTGCGTGACAGGGTCAGAGTCTTTCTGAAACACTAGGAGGGGCCATTGGTGAAGGTGCATCCTTCATCATAGTGGAGACTCTGAGATACTGGAGATGCCAGAACCATGGGATTGTTACTGATAATGGCAGATATGAAGTGGACCAGCCTAAACCTATGGGACAAATTGCAGGAGAAGCAGAGCTGTCCAAGCCTCTTGAAGCTCAGAAGATCACAAGTGAGATCCAGATGCCGGACATTGAGTTACAGGTTTGATTTAACACTGTTGGATTGGGGGAGGGGGGGAGTCTTGCTTTGTTCTGGTTATAACTGTGCACTGATTTTTCCCTCTTAGAATAACAAAGTATGTAACTTTTTTTTTTTTTTACAGGAGACCAGAGATGAGATATTTTGGACCTTTAAAGAGATGCTGAATTTTTAAAGACTATGCAACTTTTGAAGTTGCATTGTATTTTACATTGTTATAATAACATGAGATATTAGAACAAGAAAGGAAATGTTATGGTTTAATGATGATGTATTTGTATATCAGGTTAGCAAGGAAGGGGGTTAGTTGTTACTGTCCACTAAAAAATGGAAGCATCACCCGAGAGGAGAAAGTCTCAGGCAAGGGACTGACAAGATCAAATTGGCCTAGACCATATCTGTGGAGAAATGTTTTGATTGCTGACTGATGTGGAAGGCTCCAGCCTACTGTGGGTGGGACCACCCTTGGGCAGGTGTTTCTGGGTTGGATAAGAAAGCTGGCTGATCATGAACCAGAGGGATTGAACAGTAAGCATCATTCCTTCCTGGCTCTGTTCCAGGTTTCTGCCTTCAGATTCCTGCCTTGAGTCCCTGTCTTGACTTCCCTCAGTGACAGAATGTGACTTGGAAATGTAAGACAAAAATAAAACCTTTCCTCTCTTAAGTAGCTTTTGGACATGGTGTTCATCAGTGCAACAGAAAAGAAAACTGGAGTTCATGCCAATGGAGCTCACCAGCCTGAGGATGGTCCAGTCCAGGCTGCCTTCTGAGGGAGGAGCCCCTTTCTGCAGATACCTATGTACCTTTGATGATTGAATAAAAATGGCCCCTATAGGTGAAGCACTTTGAATAAGTGACTCTTATTCTGACTTTGAATGCTTATTCATCAGGGAGTGGCACTCTTTGAATATGATTAGAAGGATTAGGGGGTGTGGCCTTGTTGGAAGAAGTTTGTCACTGGGGTTTGGTTTTGAGTTTTCAAAAACCCAATGCCAAGCAGTCTCTCCCTGACTTAGGATTAGGGTGTAGCTCTCAGCCACTGCTCCAGCACCATGCTCCCTGCCATGATGATAATAGACTAAGCCTCTGAAACAGTGAGCAAGCCCTCAGAATGCTTTCTTTGATAAAAGTTGCCTTGGTCATGGTGTCTCTTCTCAGCAATAGAACAGTTACTAAGACAACATCCAAAACTCACATTTTACCCTAGCTTTGCCCACTGTTGTTGTCTTCACATTGTACACCCATCACAGTAGAGGCCTCACCCTGAGCCTGTACCCTCTAACCCCTGCCAGAACAAGATGCAAAAAAAGGTGATAACCAGAGAGATGAACCAATGGATAGTTGGGAGGACTAGCTTCACCCAAGTTGTCTGAGGGCCTTGGTCTTTATACTACCCACCTAACCTCTCTTTGATGGCTCAGCCTCCAGATTCCCCATGCCATGGCTCCTCCTCTCACAGATAAATCAAGAAACTACAACTTCCAAACAAACATGAACATCTATAGGAGAACACAGAGAGGCAACAGCAGGCCTTGGTCAGCCCACATATGGTTAGATGAAGGATCAGTGGGTCATAGAGGTGAGCCTCTAAGCACATCTCATTTCTCCCAAGATGCCCCATTCCTCCCAGCATGCACCATTCCTCCAAGCATACCTTATTTTTCACTGTGACCTTCCTCATCATCTCAACCTATCTTGGTTCTCCCAACACCTCATTCCATTCCCAGCATGCCCTATTCTAGCCAATCCTTTTTCTTCCAGCATGCCTGTTTTTCCCCCCATCTTTTGCCTCTTGTTCCTTGGAAGCTTTTTTTCACTCTTCCCTCCCTGTCCTAGGTCTGGCACCAGTTGACAGAATGCTTGGGCCTGGAGCTCCCCCCTGCCATGCACACACACACCAGACCCAAAAGCTTACCTAGGTAACATGGGGCATGTTAACATCCAACATGATGATAACATTTGCCTCTCTGTGTTCTCCTATAGATGTTCATGTTTGTTTGGGAGTTGTAGTTTCTTGACTTATCTGTGAGAGAAGGAGCCACGGCATGGGGAATCTGGAGGCTGAGCCATCCAAGAGAGGTTATGTGGGTAGCATAAAGACCAGGAGAACTAGGCATGAGGGAGCTCTGAGAAGGGTGTTTCAGAACTCCAGGACAGCACCTGAGAGTCCTGTTTGTCTGTGTACATGTTATAAAGGTGTTCGAGTGTGGTGAAAAAAAATCATAGAGAAGAAGGTGGGAAATTTCCCCTGGACACCACCAGTTGTCTGTTTCTGAGCTCCAACTCCTGTGCTGTTTGTACATGATTCTGAACACCATCTGGTTCCACTGGAGTCTCCTGCTGGTCTCACTTGTGTAGTGTCCATCACAGCTGAGTATAAAAGGGCAGTTCACTCCTGTAGCCACTCTTCTACATAGGTACCTTTTATTCCCACCTGATGGTTCTTACCTCCCAACTCTTAAATGCCCCGCTATCATCTTCACTGAAGCCTACACCACAGTCAGCTTGCTTCCCCTTGATCTGCTTACTGCTATCAAATGAGTGTGTGGCCCCTACACATGGTGAAACCTAATCAATTAGACTATTACTAGACAGTCATGAGGGGCTGAAAGGCATTAGGTCATGAGTAGGTATCTCACAATAAGATTGGGGTCCTAGTAAAGAGGTCTCAGGGGACTCATCACCTCTCCCACAACTGGAGGAAGCAGAATGAAGGTGTTCCTGTGAGGCTCAGTCTCATTCTCCAGCAGACACTGTACCTATTGCCAACTTCCTGGAGAATCAAGGAGGACCAAGACAGTTTGAGATGATGAGGAAGGTCACAGTGAAAGAAATAAGGTATGCTTGGAGGAATGGTGCATGCTGGGAGGAATGGGGCATCCTGGGAGAAATGAGATGTGCTTAGAGGCTCACCTCTAAGATAGAGAAATGGAGTTCTGCTTGTGTGTGAACCACCCTGTCTGTGGTACTTTGCTCTAGCAGCCCTAGTAGACTCAACAGTTTCTCTTCAACTAGAACCAGCTGCTCACTGCTAATGAGCTCATTTTCTGATAACCGCATCCTAGTTCAGGGTCTAGGGCCTCCTCCCTGTGCTTGGGCCTGCTGCCCTCACCTTAGCTGACCTCATATTGTTGGGTAGATTCACCCATTCCAGACAAGAATATTTCCTACTTTTCATCAGACAGAAGGTTCTGTAGATAATATTCTTCTTTAAAACTCAGTAATTATGTATTTAGTTGCTACCAACCACAGAGAAAATATGCATATTAAAGATCCCATAATTACATAATAAGCACTTACTGTCAATTGCATTTTGTTACCATGTACTCTCTGTCCCCTTTATCTTAAAAAAAAAAAATCAAAAACCATTACCATAAATGCTAAAATAAATCAAGTACCAAGTGTCAGGTTAATGTAAAATTAGAGGTTGCACAGAGCACAGAGACAGGTTTCCAATCAAATCTGCTTAGTTCCAGTCATGGGGACTCTTGGCCCTTGACAGGAGATACTTCTTCAGCACAACTACCCTGAAGAAGGTTGAGTACAAAGGTTCCAACAGATAGTACTGAAATTGGCTGCTTGGCTTCAAATGCACCCACAGTTCCAGAAAGTTCGGTCTCCTCCCTGAAGCTCATGGAAAAGGCTGGCAGTCTACTTCATAGAGGTTGGAGAAATCAACTTCTCCCTATGTGTATATTTCTTCCTGTTCCCTCTGAACAAAGAAACAAAAATAAAAGAAAGATGGTGATATCTCTCCCTTCCAGTTCTGATCTCTCCTAGCTGCTGGTTACATGACCTAGTCGTTTCATTAGGGAACAGTAGAAAGGCCTCTGCAGACACCCAGGGCACCTTGGAAACAAGAGGGTAAGGGTGGTTTTTACCTTTTGCCTTTTTTTCTCCTGCCCAGACCAAAGATGCAAGGCTTGAGATAAAGCCGCCATCCGTGCCCAAGAGGTAGGCTCAGTTTCAGGATGGCCAAGGAGAAAGACCGGAGGAGGCAGCACAGTGGAGTCATGGTGTTAACATGCCACCACAGGCTGCTTTCTCCTTCGCCATTTTAGCATTAGTGAAAAGAAGAATTCGTGCATGGCTCTGCTTGGAAGGGTCCCCTTGTGTGCACAGTGGTGGGAGGTTGCAAGCTCTCAGTGTGGAAGTTTGCACTATCAGATTAGAAATGCTACTTTTAAAAAAATCCCCAATGTTTTACACCTTGGACTTGTTCCAGGATGGGGCCTCTGAGGAGGGTGAATAGCCTAGGTCAGTGGCCCTTCCTTCTGGTGAAGTCTTCTCCAGATTGAACTGTAATCCCATTTCTCTTTCTCTGGGCTGCAGGAACTTCTTTCCAACACTCAGCATTGAGCTGAGCTGCCTCTCTTCCTGCCTAGACTTCCCAGGAATGATGACCTGGGTGAGACAGTTTCTCTCTCTGAGGCCCGCAGACATTGGGGCCTTTCGGGCTCCTGTTGGATACCTCACCAAATAGACTCTACTTTCTATCATAATCCTTGGCTGGGAGCAGTGTACTTGGCTGGGAGCCATAGTACATGGCAAGACAGTAGTCTTTCCGCTCCACCTCGGTGATACTGGGCTTCCTCAGCATCTCCATAAGGATGCTGGAGGCTCTACTCCCATTAGGACAGTAGACCAGTGCAGGGCTCAACAGTGGCAGGTAGGACTTTCCCCTTGCCTCCTCTGTTACATCCTCTCCACACATGCCATAGTATCAGAGAGTGTCCCCAATGGGCTTGGCCTCTAAGTTGTCCACCACAGAGGTTGGGGGTGACGGGCTGGAAGAGCCACCACCTCCCTCCAGTCCTGCTCCTCCAATGTCTTGAGGCTGAATGCATTTGGCTCTTTCCCCGGAGACCCACAGTTTCCTCTCCCTTTACCCAGACAGCTATTATCGACCAAGCCGGACTCCTGTGCACTGGCTTTCTTTGCTCCCTTCCTCAAACCCACCCAGGATGGAAACCAATCCCCCCCCTTTCCACCTGGCAGGGATCCACACCGGAGCCTAGTTGGTTTTCAATGGATGTCTGTGGAATAAAAGGAGGGATGGGTGAAGAAGGGAAGAGGTAAGTGAATGAGTGGGTTTGTGAATGGAAGTCCTGGCTTATCCAGCTCCGGTGCCCAACCCATCCTCCCTGGTTGTCTGGGTACCTCAGCTCTCCCTAGGTCTCTGAGCCACAGTGGAATGTTCTGCATGTCTGCAGGTGTTTGCTTGAGACAGTGCTGGGAACACCCACTTGTGTGCCCAACTTACCACCCTATGTTACACACATCTACTGCCATCTACTGCACTGCGAGACACTGGCCTCCAATCTCCGTGTCTGACTAGTGTCCCTGATGATCATGTACATGAGTCAATGATAAGTGAATGCTGCACACTGAAACAAAATTTCCAGTTGTTGACAACCCAAGGATGAATAGGGTTTTTTTTTTCCAAGTAAAAGATTTCTATAGCCAAATTCTGTATAGAGTAGCTGGAGCCAGTACCAGAGAAATAATCTGTCCTGTGGTTCTCCCACCCTGGAGGCACTGCTGAATCTCAGGACACCAAAGCCTTCTGCTAATTGGCTTGCCAAGAGATGCCTGGCTGCAATCACATGCCAGATAGGGTTGCTTCTAGTTGGCTCCAGACCCGCAGGTTCTAGAGAAGTGGTTCTCAGCGTTCCTAAGGCTGTGAGGCTTTAACACAGTTTCTCGTGCTGTGGTGATCCCCAACTATAAAGCCATTTCCATTGCTACTTCATAGCTGTAATTTTGGTCCTGTTATTAATCATAATGTAAATACCTGTGATTTCTGATGGTCTTAGGCGATCCCTGTGAAAGTGTTTTTCCGACCCCCAAGAGGGTTTTGACCCACAGGTTGAAAAACACTGTTCTAGATGCCGCTTTCCTCCACAGAGCAAATGTGGCCTACACAGGGAAAGCAGAGACAGAAGTAGGAACTGTTCCAGCCACCAATGCCTGCCTCATACTATAAGACAACAGGCTAGGGGAGGGGCTAAGGTCACAGTTACTTGACTGGTAGTCCAAAAGAGATTATTTTTTTCTTTTGCAGAAAAACCTCGGACTGTCACAAAATGC
Source organism: Lophiomys imhausi (assembly GCA_907164525.1). Lineage (NCBI taxonomy): Eukaryota > Metazoa > Chordata > Mammalia > Rodentia > Muridae > Lophiomys > Lophiomys imhausi. The sequence continues at coordinate 2,622,571 of CAJQZJ010031773.1, forward strand.
TCTGCACCCTCGACATTCCTGGTGAGATGCCTTATGGACCCCAGGGATGCAACATGAGTGTGCATATGTGATGTGCGTAATGTTTGTGCAAGTGTTGTCAATACATGTATCGGTGTATGATGTATGAGCACCTATATCTGAGTGTGTGTTTGTGTGTTTGTGTGTGCGTGCATGTGTGTGCCTGTAAATATGTGCATGTTTGTATGTGGTATGTGAGTATTTGTGTGCATTTTTGCATGGCACATGTGTACACATTTGTGCTGTGTGGAAATGCATCTTGGAGGTCTAAATATCCCCAGCCATCTCTTCTGTTATATTGAAATTATTGCGATGGTACTGGGGTTGTTCATTTTCTTGATTGACAATTACACACACATGTATATAGTTACATACAAGTGTATACAATGCATTCTGGTTTCTCTCACCCCCACTCTCTCTTCCTTCCTCCCACTTCTCATATCCCTCCTGCCTCTCTACAAGTCTCTTTCCCACATTGAAGTCTTTTTGTTTGTTTTATGACCCACTGATTTAACCAGGCCCATCTGCACTACTACAGGTTTGGAGCTGTGCACTGGAGCCTAGTGTGCTCACTGTTGTGTATACAGCTGAAGACAATAAGTCTCCTCTTCCCAGAATCTATCTGTAGCCAATAGGTCAGCAGAGCAGAGCGACTCCTGAGCCCCTCCTTGATCCACGGTTGACTGAATGATTGCTTACTTTTCAAAAAGACCTTTCTCTAGAGTGGGGGACCTCAGTCCCTTCCAGCTGCAACCAATGGCTTTACACATAAATGCTGGACCTGCTGTGAGAAATCTGAGGGTATTTACTTAGCTTGATTACATACATACAGGTGTCTGGCATGGGGAGATTTATTGAATTTTTAACTGTCAGTTAAAATAGAGAGTATTGAACTTTCTATTTCGGTAGCCTTTCTGAGCAAGGTCAATACTGTGTTATTTTCGTCTGGAGCTGAAGGTTGGCAATGTCTGTCACCTGTCACCTGCCAGTTGATATCAGCTGATATTCATAACCTACACAATTCTCTGCCTGTCAGAGGAGCAAGAGCAACACATATCCCTGATAGTGGGGGATAAGCCAAGCCAAGCCAAGCGGGACATCAGCCAGGGCACGAGAGGCATAGTTGGGTCCCTGTGCTGAAAATGCACACTTATGAGGGGCACATGCTTTGCCTTGCCTTCTTCTGGTACTTCAGTCAACGTTGAGTACTGAGGGGCCAGTCTATGTGTTGACCCACTGGAATGTGCAAGGCCTGACTCAGTTGAATGGATGTCAGTGAGTCTGTCAGTCAGTACAACCTTATTCATGAGAAGGGATGATTATACCATGACACTTGGTGCATGGCCCCTGTCCACTCACTGTTGGACTACTTCAGGCACATTTAGTAGGGCTTCAGTGCCTGGGAAGATGCCCAGAAAAAAAGATCTGAGGTTCCAGGCCCTCTGGAGTATAGAGTCCAGAGAAGGAAAAGCTGGGACTCGGGAGGCTTAGAGTTGGTCACTGGGGTTTGGGATGATGGGCAAACTATGGGCCACTATAAGGAGCAAATTTATACCAGAAGAAGGTTCAGGAAAGGGTGATTGTCACCCTATAGGTAGAAATGCAGCCTGGGATACTTCAACAAGCTGTGAGGCTCCTGAGCTGCACAGCATGGGACAGAAGTTGAACTGAGGCCTGGCTGGTGTCTCAGGAAGCACTGGGAGGTTATGACATTCCACCATGCCCAGGGAACCGAACCCTGGTAACATTTCACAAACTGTGGCCTCCAGGCCCAGTGCACCTTCTTAGCATCAAAGACCTTCAGCAAGCTGAGGTTATACCTCCATTATCAGAGACTGTGAGTTCACTCTGGGCCAACAGAGGCTGGAAAGAGGGTCTTAAAAGGGATTTTCCAAGACTGGTGTCCAAGCCAGGAAGCTGAAGAAGAGAGGGGAGAGAAAGGAAAAGGTTTGGAGTCAATACCTTCAAGGACCAATGCCTCCCAGGGTCTGGAACATCTTCAAAAATTTGGACGAAATGAACATTTCATTCAATATGGGAGGGGTAAGGAGCTCCAGACCTCTACAGCCCAGTCTGCCAGTCTGTCCTATAAGTGTCCACCTTAGACATCTTAGGTGACTGCAGTCCATACAATCCAAGATGAAATCAAAGCGTGGCTGCTGTTGACCTGAGTTCTCCTGTAGCCCTCAGACACCCAGAGCCCTGTATCAGACAGTCTTTCTGGGAGCTACTGAGATAGGAATAGTCATGACTCCCTGTCATTTGATTTAAATTAAACCTCAAGCTCTTAATCCAAGCTTGAGTGGCATGGATGCACTGTGGTCCTTGGGCTTGGCCTTCTGCAAAAGTACAGTGAGGCAGAAGCCACACACCTGGGCTTTGAGGAACCTATTCATGTGCTAAAAATAGATATCAGCAGCAGGGGGCACATGAGGACTCTGTTTAATGTTTTATGTAATTTTGGGAGTCAAGTTTAAGTATAAAATTAAGCAGAATGACAAGAAAGGGAGGCCATGCATGGGGGAGAGATGCCTGCAGATCCACTGTGCCTGCTTTCTGCAGTGAGAAAATGGCAGGGTACAATTCTGGACTAGGGGTAAGTTCCAGAAATCAGCAGACAAGGCCTGCCCTACTCCCCGCCCCCCGCCCCCCCCCCAAGAACCCACTTCCTCTTAAAGGCTCCCCAAAGGCATCATTGTTGATGGTCAATTTACGAATCTGTGGGAGATAGTTCTCATTTAAGCCATATCACTGGGGTTGGAATAGCCTGTGGCATTCCAATTCACTTCTTCTCTGCTCCACAGGACATCCGGTCCCACTGAGTATAGCTTGTCCTCCACTAGGAGATAGAAGTCTTGTGAGGCCTTAGCATAGATGCTGAGGACATCCTTCTGGGGTGGTCTCTATTTGCTGCCTTGGAGTTCAGACCTCTATGTGGGGCTGTGGGACTGGAGCTCTAAGCACTACTTCAGTGGTTGTTGTTTGCATTTGGGGACGCTGCCTCTATTCCCCATGACAGTATGATACCTCAGCCCAAGGAATGTATCATCCACTGTCTCCTCAAGGACCTGGAATGGACTCAGCTCAGCAGTTGGGCACAGTAATGAGGGTCATGGCTGCCAGCCTTGGGTGTGTGGTGGCTGCCAGAGGGCTGATGAGTTGAATCCTTTGTAGTGGGAAGGTCACAGAGATGCTAACCTTTGCAATATACAAAGAAGACAAAGGCCACCCTCCCCATCTGGTCCATCCAGCTCACTGGGCCAACAGCCGCATCCAGCCTTTTGAAAACGCAGACTCACAGCTCCAACCTGACACCCCAGAAGCTTCTAATAAGGACAGGGGGATGATTTATTGGGGCCGGAGACATCTAAGTCCTCTGTTATGTGGCCTGCTTCCGAGCATTCTGCCTGGAAAGGTGACTGGAACCAGAGGATGACTCCAACATCACAGCTCCTCCAGGGATATGGGTCCAGGGCAGAGCAAGGTACCAGGATGTCAGAGCACCCCTGCGGGGAATCTCAAGGCTGCTGCAGCTGCACCAATGCACTCCATGCATCCTGTTCTGGGCCCCTCAGGCCATGAACACTCTGCTGATGCTGCCTTCCACTGCTCTGAGCCATGGATCACATGTCATTGTGGCCTGGAGCCCGTGTAAGCTCCTTGCCTTCAGCAATCCCGTTTACCCTCAGGACCAGAGCAGAAACCCTGGAAGATGATCCTAGCACTGCCCACTCCTTTAGTCTTCATAGCTGTTCTTATGGTCTGGTGGCTCCCTGGGGCCTCCCATCTTAAGAGGAGGCTTCAGTAGCCAACCCCAGCACCCAGCACCTGTTATACCCAGGAATTGATGACATGAGGAGTGGTGACAGGGCCCCAAGCAAGCTGTGGGTTGATCTGACAACAGCCTCCTCAGCCTCAAGATGGCCAGTGATGGGGAGGTCTCGTACTGATCCTGGCCCCGGGAACACTCTTAGTTCTTATGTTCCTGAAAGAGAAGAATTCACACAGAACACTGTAGCTCACTGAGAAGTCAGGGGTTTAATTAGAACAAGCATGGAGGCAAGAATGTGCTCTAAAAAATGAATGGGTCAAACTGAGTACTCCCCGGATCCCAACAGGCATAAGTCTTCTATCTCTCTTTCCCTGTCACCTCTCCTCCTGTACCTCCCCTAGGGTGGGCCCTTCTAGGAACCGGCCCTGATTTTCTCAAAAGCCCATTTCCCCAGAATTCAATCTAATATAATTAGATGCTTAAGATGCAAGAATAGTATTGGGGCTTAAGTTCCCCAAAGTTGAAGAGTTCATTAGGGGGAGGGGGAAGGGCACTCTCTGGTGCTCCCTTGGAGAGGAAGTCCCTGAAGCCAGTTTGAGCTAAGCAGCTAGTAGACCATAGTTGTTTCTTGTCCTTTTTGGTCTGTTCATTGTTGTTGTTGTTTGTTTGTTTTATATGTGGGGAGGTCATGGGTAAACCTCTCCCAGAGCTAACCTCCTGCCTAACAGGCCAACTGCACTGTTCTCTGAGAGCAATGAGCCTAGATTCACTGAGAACAAAAGCTCTCACTCCTAGCTCCACACTACAGGGAGGGAAGAAGCCTCAGAGGCATTGTGGGTAGCAGTCTCAAGGTAGGCACTGAGGTGGGCCAGGAAGCCAGCAGAGTCTTCCTGTGGGGGACCTCTGGATGCTCCTTGAAGATTACGAAGGAGATTGGTAGGAGGTCAAAGGAAGAAACCAAGAAGAGCATGTGGTGATCAATGTAGCTGGTCCTCTGTGAGGTTAGAGGAAGGTGGGCTGCAGGGATCAGCAGGGAGGCCCTTAGCCTCATGTTGTGAGAAAGCTGAGGTGTGTGTGTGCCCGCGCGCGCGTGCGTGCGTGCGTGCGTGCGTGCGTGCGTGCGTGCGTGCGTGCG
>CAJQZJ010031773.1:2627505-2641187 GCA_907164525.1 Lophiomys imhausi
GCGTGCGTGCGTGCGTGCGTGCGTGCGTGCGTGCGTGCGTGCGTGCGTGCGTGTGTGTGTGTGTGTGTACACCACTCAGCACCCTGATGCCTGCACCTGTAAGTTCTCAGGCAAAGGACAGTATTTGGTGAGCATGAGCAGACCCGTTGAACCCCTTCTGCAGCCAGGTTGCAGCTCTCTCTCTGCAAGTGTGAAGGATGCCAACCCACCCCCTTGCTCTCTCTTGGCAATATTATTTTAAGCCTTGTCAATCAAAGTCTTAAAAGACAGAAAGCCAATCACATATATAATTATTAGTAAAATGAGTTTGAACTCCTATTAGCACTTCTTCTTCTTCAAATTGCCTATTTACACCCTTCATTAATTTTGCATTTTGCTATCACAATGTGTCCTCTTTGTTTTAAGAATGCCTAATCTCCTTGGGTGTTGGACTTGGTGGGGGGTTCTGAGCTTTCTGGGAACCCTTCCTTCAGCTGTAGCCAGTAGACCCATCCTTGCTGTGAATGACTGTGGACACAGATGCCTCTTGGGACCTGGTGGTCTGTTTGCACTTTAGAGGAGCCTGTGTTGTGTGCCCCGCTCTGCCACACACATGAGCATTGGGTGTCCAGATTTATACAATGTGTATTTTGGGGACTTGACTGGAGCCTTCAGGCAGAGCTGGTGTCTGTGAGATCCATGAATAGAAAAACCACAGCTCAAACACATGAGGAACACTCTGTCCCTCACCAACTGGCTCCTGGGTTTTGTCTCCCCCATTACTATTGCATGAAAAAGACTCTAGTGATTGTGAAAGATAGGTAGGTCAAAAATAAATAAACAAAAAACTATTCACTTTTCCCCTTTACTGACAGGTTGTTGTCTTGGGATGGGCAATAATCTCTTACACTGAACTAAACATGTATGTTACGCACAGCACACACAACCGAACAAGAAGGGGACAGATTCCCCAGGGGGACAAATACAAAATTGTGTTGAGTGTTAAGGGAAACTCTGAACAAATAAAAAGGTGCTTTTGGTCTGATAAGAAAAGTCAGCAAAATAAAAACATGATTCTTTTTCTGTAGCATTAAGAATGGGGTTTTCCTGACACATACCATGGATAATGTTAAAATTCTCTTACCTGTGAAAATGCTTAAGAAGACTGTCAAAGAGGGAACACATTGCTTTTCAAATATCAGAGGTTAATATGGAGTGGCAGAGAACAGAACAGGCTCTGACCCAGGCACCAATAAACACATGACTAAAACAGCACAGGGCTCTGAAATAGTCGGTTCTGACACAGAAGTTCTGATAATAGCAGAGGGAGCCTTGTTTTCAGAGAAAAAGATGCTTGTTTTATTGATATTTATGTAACCAGCCAACATTTGTAGTAAAAAGCATTCTTACCTGGCATCTGAGTATAAGTCTATCACAGATCAACTATGTAAAAGCAAACTACGGGGGAGGGGGTGGAATCCCAGAATAAAATTTAGAATAACATCCTGGGACTTTGGAGTGAGGGGTCTCCTCATAGAAAACTCGGATGCTGTATTTGAGAACACACAAATATTGTAATTTGAATAGGAGTGGTACCCATAGACTCATGTGCTTGAATGTTTAGTTGACAGAAAATGGCATTATTAGGAAGTGTGGCCTTGTTGGAGTAGATGTGGCTTTGATGGAAGAAGTGTGTTGCTGAGGGAGGGCTTTGAGGTCTCAGATGCTCAACCCATGCCCAGTGTGGTATTCTTGTTGTCTGCAGATCCAGGTGTAGAACTCTCAGCTCCTTCTCCAGCACCACATCTGCCTAAGTTCCACCATGTTTCCCTCCACAACAATAATGGACTAAACCTCTGAACTCTATGCCAGTCTCAATGAAAGCCAGTCTCCTCTATTAGTTACCATGATTATGGTGTCTTTTTACAGCAATAACACCCTCACTAAGACAACAAAACTAAAAATGCTAAATATCAAACATTGTATAAGCAGGTGCCAGGGACTGACTAGATCAGAGGACTCTGCCACATCTGACAACAAAGAGCTGAGGAAGTGCAAGGCACTCTAGGAAATAGACAAGCATCCTGGTAGCACAGATAGTACCAAGTCTTAGACACAACTAGAGAGAGGGCTCAGCACTCAAGAGCACTGGCTGCCCTTCCAGAGGACTTGGGTTAGGTTCCCAACACCCATGTGGCAGCTCACCACCAACTGTAACTTAAGTCACAAGGGATCTAATGTCTTTTTCTGGCCTCTGAGAACATTGCATTTATGTGTGGCCCATAAATATGCATGAAGGCAATATATTCATACACATAAGGTAAAATACATCTTTTTTAAAGGAAGAGAAACTGTTATTGTATGCTCAAAGTCAAGCTCCTTTTATTAATTATATCACTAAGTATACTTAATTAAGTATACTAATTATGTCACTAAGTATTTTGCTAGTCTTTCTCTATTTGATTGACAAGCTCCAGGAGATAATTGTTCAAAGGCATCAGGCAGCGGGTCCCTTTGAGGCTGACAATGAGTTTCACCATAACTCCTTGCTTTGGGTGTGAGGGTCATGCCTGTTGCTAACACAATGTAGAGTGCTCTTAACAGAACCTTCCACAAAATCTACATGTCTGTGTCTCTGTGTTCTGGGCAGCAGTGTTGCTGGTGTATCTTAGGGGGAGTGTAGCTGTGAGGGTGAGGGGGCAGGGACAGAAGGACAAGGGTACAGAAGGATGTCTCCACGTGGGTCAGTACTAAATGCTAATTTTTATTCCTGCCATTCTTAAAATGTCTGCTGCAGCATCATTTGAAGTCAAGGAAACCACAGACCAGGGTTCCCACCAACAGATGACTGTCACAGTGAACCTGGGTTCCTTCCCATGCTCGCTCAGAATGGGAGACATTGCACAACTCCATTCATGTTACTTTTTCTATTGTGGTGGCAAAACGCTTGTCCAAAGCTACCCAAAGAAGAAATGGTTTCTTTTGGCTTGCAGTTTGATGTCTCTAAAGGGGAGAATGCTGAGATGAGGAGAGACTTAGGAGAAACTCAGCCAAGTTAGTAGGACTTGGGCTCAGATGCAAATATCCTGGCTCCCAGCACCAGTACTGGCAACAGGCAAAGAGGCCAATCTCCAGGGAGGAAAGCCTATCACAGACAGGGTACCTGCATCCTAGGATCTTTGTGGTCCTGGAAGAGCACATGGCTCCCAAAGAGGCCAGAAGGAATACAGGGCGATAGTCCTCAGAGCAGCAATCCGGGGCCCCTCATTATTGAGAGTTCACTGAGGGTTCCCCAAGAATCACTGGCATTCCCTGTGCCCTTCCTGGCACATGTTCCCAGTGAATTTCCAGGTGTCACACTCAAGCTTCAACTGAGACAAGGGGATGACTCCCAGGACCACAGTGAGCACTTCCTTAACTCTGGAGTTTTCTGAGAGCCAAACAACTCAGGCTCTGAGCTCTCAGCCTGGGGGAGCTGGGGCCTTCTTACAGAGCGACTAACTAATAAGACTGCATATTTCTTACATGCACTGAGGAGAAAGATCAATATCACATGTGTACTCATGTTAGTCATGCAGCAAAATTGCAGAGAATGCCATGACTCTACACTCCAGGCTGTGGTGTCCCAAACAGGGTAGAGCTGTGATCTTGGCTTTGAAGTGGTTTGTTCTATTAAAGACTCCTCCTGGCCAGAGCTGACCAATCAGACTTGTCAACCCAGCCCAAGTCCTCCCCCACCAAACACACTAGTGATAGGCACAGGAGCGCTCAGGGACCATGGGCCATGAAAGGAAAATTGCACATATGACAAAGCCAGGGAAACAGGAGGAACCATGCTGGCTGCTCTGTCCCTATCACTATCCCCACCTGGGATTTTGTCCTTTATGATCACTGGTTCTCTGCCATCAGACTGTGGTTGCATTCATCTTGGGAGGTGGAGGTTGGATCTGCCCCAGCCCACTGATTCCCTGTTCTATATCTATCTCCCCATTCAGGACATGGGCACCTTACTGTCAGTGCTCCTATAACTCGGCTCTACAGTAGCTTTGGTTCCTTGCTGGGCAGCTGAGTCCTGCTGTCCAGCCACACCTTTGGCAAGACCACAATGTCCTTCCCCACTGTGTAGGCTGACTACAGCAGTGGTCCTGGGTCTGCACACCCTCTTTCCACTCGACTCCAGAGTTCCTCAATCAATGTAGTGTGGGTGTCCACACTGCAATATCTCAGAGTCCACAGAAACAGTGGGTCATAGCTGTAGCCCATCAAGCAGAGCTGTGAAGTGAGCCAAGATGAATCCAGTCAGCTTCATCTGGATGAAGAAGGAGGCACCTAGCAAGAGGCCCTGGGCTACCTTGGGCACCTATACCTGCTTGCTGCCTGTGTTCTCATTGCATTCATACCAGGCTCTGCTGAAGTACACACTCACCCTGTACAGATTAATCATGGTCCTGGAAACTGTTGAAGGAATAGAAGGAATCTGCTCTTTACCAATGAAGCACACATCTACTTGAGGAGTGGGGGCTCCTGCACCCACACATGGTGATTCAAAGGCCACCTTTGTCCACAAATATAGGATTTCTGGGAGGCAAGGAAGGCCCCAGATTCACATAAGCTGTTCACCTGAACCCAAGAGGGCTCCTAGGCCTCTACCTTGGTCATCACCCAGGCTATACCTGCATGGGAATGGTATCCTAGAGCCATGTAGTTCAAGTTGTTCTGTGTTCCAGAGACTCCAGGAGCCACTAGAGGGGTCCAGGTGAGACTAGAGTGTCTGGCATCTCAACAGGTAGTCAAGAATCCCCCAGTCCAGCAGGAACAAAAACAAAAGATCAAGCCTGCCCATGTGGAGGGCTGTGCTAGGATCTGACCATCTGCACTCCAATCTCCTGTGGATGCTGAGTCCACAGAGACTTTGAGCTCCTGAAGGAATCTGCTGTCTTCAGCTATATTTGCAGCTTTGCCTCTTGCTGTTGGCACACACAGAGAGACAAAGATGTCTTGACTTGGCACTTCCTGGAGGTGCCAGTCACTGGATGCAGAGGGGGGTGATCTGCTACTGGTGTCCATGGTGCAAAGATCACAGCGAGTGTGTCCTTTGCACTATGGTTCCCACCTGCCCATATGGTGCACTGCTTCTCCTTGCAGCCCCCTGGGGGCTGGGAGATGCTGTTTCCTCACATCTTGTTTTCTTCTCAGCTTCCCTGACCTGGGTGATGATTCTCTTAGGTTCCACAAAACCACCTGCCAACACCACCCACCTACAGGAGGATAAGAGTCTAGGTAGGGACAGATCCATACCAATCAATATGTCACCCCACATCACCAGGACCCTTGTTGTAAGGCCCTGTGTTCACACCACATAACCTGCTAATCTACTTAATGCAACAGAAGGTCCTTCTCCTGTTTGTCCTAGGGTAGGTCCACAGGGCACAGATATGTCTTTCTTGAAGAGTCCATGGATGAGTGGGCCAGCCAGGGCTGCAGGTAGAAGTGCAGAGCTGTGGAATTCTATAGAAGCCTCTGGAAGTGAGTTTGTTCACTGTATAACATTTGCTTCGCGGCCAATAGTGGGGCACATTCCTCTTCTATGGCTTACACTACATGTTACTTTGAGTTACACTTGCTGCCACCTCCCAAAAGGTTGGTGGTGTCTTGCAGGGTGAGTCCTTTGCAAGTCATACCAGGTAGACAGAGGGGGTCACCTGAGTGATGTGGCCTCTAAATGACCTCCTTGGAGATTAAAAAAGAACAGGTCAGTTTCATCTCTCCAGTCCAAGTGGGAGGCAGATAGGTTAGTTGCATAGGATCATGTTTAGACCAGCTTCTCAGGGCCCATATCTGCATACCATCCTTGCACGGGTTGGTAGAGAAGAGAGGAGCTTAGGGGAACAATCTCTTGACTTGATTCTGATGAAAAGAAGTAAGAATGAGAAGACTTTGTTCCCATTCTGTTCCTATAACCAGTAGGGGATGCAGAATAAAGATCCATCTTCCCCAGCTAATGGGCTTCACACAGTCCCAGCAGGACCAGGGAAATGAAGTCTGTGGGCATGAGGGAAACAGGGGCCTCCTTGTGAGTGCCAGGACCTCTCAGTAGGAACTCTGCAGATCCATGCAACAACCATGAACTGAGGAGGCCCACAGCATATGCTCCCAGGCTTATCCGTAGATTCAACAAACATCCACGAGATACTAGACACATGGGAGGCAGGCAACTGAGCCCTGTAATTTGAGGCTGATATGTAAAACACTCTCATTTAGGGACTTATTTAATTTTATTTGTTCAGCAATCATGATGCTGAAACTCAGTCAGGCAATTTGTAGGTGAGCCTCCGAAAGCGCAGCCAACAGGGAAGAAAGGAAGCCTGCATCAGCCACTAGGCTGGCTTCCCAGACTGCTTCCCTTGGTTGGAGAACCTCGGAGAAGATACAGTGTCAGTGTGCCTGTGCGAGGGAGGAGAGAGGCAGGCATGGTCAGGCCCTGTGGGTCAAGCTGACACAGGTAGATCTCTGTGTAAGCTCGTGATGTTGAAAAGCCCTCCACGAAGAAACCAAGAGTGGAGGGTCACTGTGGGTGGCCCCTATATGGCCTCAGTGACTGTGGCTCCAGGATTAGGGGGAAAGGAGTGAGGCAGGAGGCTTGGGAGAGGCTTCCTTTCCAGTTGAACTTCCTGCTTCCTCCCTTGCCAGAGACCAGAAGTTGACCTGTTTGAAAGACATGGCCAGGATCCTGTCTGTTACCATGAATAGGATGGCTATAGGAAGTGTTTGGGAAGAGTCCACCTCTGCCAAGGTCCTGCTGAGGTCCTCAGACACCCTAGGCATACTTACTTCTGAGTTCACATGATAATGGACTCAGACCACCCTATACACTCGAGGTCCCACCCAGATAGCCACAAATATTCTAAATGTGAATAAATGGGTCATTTGTTTCCTGCTGAGTTGTGACCTATCCCAGCGGTAAGAAGGGTCCTTCAGAGCTACAGGTTATGGCCACTGCCCTTACGAGGACAACAGATCAGCCAAATCAAAGGGCCTAAGTGGTAGTCTGCCTGCTCAGGGATCAAGCTGCTGGCCCTGCTGGAGTTTTTCTTCCTGGAGATGGGCTATCAAGACACAAAGATGGCCACCATGGGTGGCCTGAGACAGACAACATGGCCTGTGGTCTTACGTGTTCTAAGCTCCATTGTGGATGCCCAGCTCAGGGTCATGCAGATCATATATTCTGCCTAGCTAGAGTGCCAGAGACCAGCAAAGTCGGCTTTGCCCATATCCACCTTCTCTGCAGACTCTACGTCTAGACTTCCCCAAGTCCATACCCAGAAGCCATCTCCTTCCTCTTTAGCACCATTGTGAAAATGCACTTTGATCCCTGCCAGTATAGACAGTTAGATGGATGGTCCACCTCCTGGCATCCATGCCCCTGTTGTGAACAATCCACAGCACCCACATCTCGCCTTGCAGCTCATGGAAACTGGCAGAATATTGGGCAACTGGGTGTTCTTGGGCTCTCTTGAGTCTCACTTAGTCATGTAGAAGGCTACACGGACAGAGCCCTAGAGGGACACACATCTGCTCCAGCTGCTAGAACCTCAGAAGCTAGAGGAGAAACCCGTGCTCCTGTTAAAGACCATTTGGGTTCAGGGACGGGGTTCATTAAATGGTGACAGACAATGATATCTGTAGCATTTGACTTCAGAGTTCAAGTCTCGGTGAAAAACCACAGATTCCATGCTCTGTAAAAACTCATTTTTGAACTTTTAATTTGACTGACCCTGCAAGAGGATTACTGAACAATCTACCATCTCTTCTTGAATACCAACAGAGCATCAAGTTGGACACTGGGTTAGATTCTGGCATGCTAGATCCCCAGGCTGTGGTTCTCTTGTTATCCTATGGACCAGAGGCTTCTCTCTCCTCAGAGCCCATACCTGGACTTCAGCTCCCTGACCTGTGAGAGCACAAAGCCCTGGACACCCAGGGAACTGTCAGTTCATTTCAGATCCTGAAGAAATCATCACTTTCTGCTCATAAAGACACTGACCTGCTTTATTTTTGTTCTTTGGGGAAATAAGCTGCTTGTCTCAAATAAATGGGGGATTGGAGATGTTTTGGTGAAGGTGGACTCACTCCACATTACTGTAGGGAAAAACACAGAAAGCTTGGGCTTTCTGAGTGCAGGTGTGTGCGAGTGTTCATGGAATGCATGATGTGTGTGGTGTGCATGCGAGGTGTGTGGTGGTGTGTGTGTCAGGTATGTGACCTTTATATGAGGTATGTGGTGGAATGGAGCATAGAGAAGGGGTGTGTAAAGTGTGCAGTAGTAGGGGTCAAGTGTGTAATGTATGTTAGGTGTGTGGTACAAGTGAGGAGGTGTGATTATATATGATGATGTATGTACTGTCTGTATGGAGGACATGTTCCACACATGTGATGTATCATGTGGTATGTGGGATATGTACTATGTATTTATGACAATCTGTGGAGGGGTTTATGTGTGTGGCTCATGTGCTTGTGACTTTATGGTGCATTTATGTGTCACTTGTGAGTGGTATGTGTATGGAGTGTATTGTAGTATGTGGTATGTGACATATGTTGGGTGTTCTAGAAGAGTCTCTACAGGAGCTGGACCACATCCCTTGACTACACCCTTCATCATTTCCTTCAGCATTTCTTCCTGGACTTGATGTTCCCTAGATCCCAAGGCTTCTCTCCTTGCTCAGTTCAGGACAGTGCTTCTCATATATCCTGGAGTGAATGTGATGGAAATGACAATGTTTAGGCATCCACACTGATCCCCAGGCTTAACTGAGCTCAGAGAGATGCAGAGGATCAGGCCAGACTCCAGAGCTGCAGCTGAGAGCTGGCTTCATGCCGGGACCCTGCTTGCACCTCACTTTCCTACCTTTCTTTTTCCCAACCCCTGTCAGCTCTTTCCTCCTCACAGTTCTGAAACTACAGCCGGGGCATTACAGCTCATCCCCCTTTATCCCTGTGTTCTTCTCTCTGTACTTTGTCTGAAGCCTTCAGTCCCTCTGCCCCAGGAGATGGCCTTTCCTACAGCATCTTAATTTTAACTCTTTTATTATTTCTTCGACCTTTTAGTGTTCTAGAACTGAGTTTCTTGCACAGATGAGTCCGGTAACTTCTCCATAGCCCACATCATTGCTTTTTGTGTGCTTGCTGTGGTACCTGATTGAATTTCTACATGTTTACATCTTACCTTGCTTTAGTACCTACCGCACTAAGTTTAATATTCTAATTTCTCCCCTATGTTATGAAGACTCTTCATTGTCTTATTTCTGTGGTGCAGATGGGATGTCTTCCCATCTCTGGAGACAGTGGTCCTCAAAGGACAAATCAGGATGCCCTGCGCTTGGTGCATTGCTCTCCCCAATGCTGAGTTCTTTTCTTGTTTTAATGATCCTGGTTCCTGCCTTTCATAATGGATGTTTCCCAGGGTTGCAGTATACAGCAACACATGCTCATATTTGGCCAAAAGATTCCATGTGCTAACCAGAAGCTCCATGTGGCAGCAGAGCCACTGGGCTTAAATGATGGAAGACAGATTAGCCATCTGGCCAGCCTAGTAAGCTACAGTCTTTAGAGACTTTTTCCACCCTTGGACTTATTACAGTGAAGGTTCAGGCTAAAAATCCAACATTCACAAGACAGGAAACCCAAGTCAAAACAGGCCAAGGGCTTGTTGTCCATATACCTGGATATTCCCTTGGTCCATTTAGGCATTGCCTTCCAGGTGTGTCCTTTCTTAGTCCACTATGGTGGTATGAGGCAGATTCTTTCATCAATAGTTCCTCTGGAGGACTTGCAGTCATACAGTGCCCATGTCTCTGGGACTGCATCCAACATGTCTCCTCTAGCTTCCAGTTGCCAGGATTTTCTAGTGCCCATGGATCAAGAAACTCACTCGGGATCCTGCTAATGTCTCTTGGGATCTTTTGCTTGCAGCCTCTTGTGCCTCCCATGCTCCTAACTTTTCAAAGACTTCCTCTCAGCAACCTCTCATCTGTGCTAGGCATGTGATTGGCATACTCTCTCTTCCTCTTCCTTGGGTTCCTTTGAGGATGATGAGGAGAGGAAGTAGACTCCCACTGTAATTCACAAGCTCACAAGCCTCTGCTTCCCTGAACCTCCATGTGTTGGATGATCAATTGGGACCCATGACCAAGATGCTGACACAGAGGACTGGTTCATACCCAGATCTATTTTAGATAGGGATTTTCTATACAAAGAGGACCATGCATCTCAATGTAAAGAAGGTCTCACTAAGCTCATTTCTAGGAAGTCTCTCAGTGCTATAGAAGGATACTCAAGTATCATCATTTGATGCATCTTAGTATTGTGTGAAGGACAGGGTTTTTTTCCTTTCTCATATAATGATGGTAGTGACAATGATGGTGATGTTGGTAATGTTGATAGCAGGGTGGTTAAGGTGATAAAAATAGGGAGGGTTATGATGATGGCGATGATTGTGTGGTGAAGGTGAGGATGGTGATGGTGATAGAATAATGGTAATGGTAAGGATATTTATGGTTGATGGTACTGAGGGTGATGAGGATGATGGGTGATGATCATGATGATAGTGGTATGTGATAATGGTGAAGATGTTGATAGTTATGATAAAGATGATGGTAGTGTTGAGGAGAAAGGCAATGATGAACATCACAATGACAGTAATGATGGTTGTTTAGTTGATGCTGATGATGATATTGGATGTTGTCCTGGCTAGTTTTATGTCAACCTGAGGCAAGCTACAGTCATTAGAGAGGAGGGAGCCACCACTGAGATAAAAAAAAAAATCTGAGGTTATCACCATCCCAGATTTCAAGCTGTAATACAGAGCAATAGTAATAAAAACAGCATGGTACTGGTATAGAAACAGAACACTGGATCAACGGAATCAAATTGAAGATCCAGAAATGAACCCACACACCTATGGTCACCTAATTTTTGACAAAGAAGCCAAAACTGCAAAATGGAAAAAGGACAGCATCTTCAACAAATGGTGCTGGTCCAACTGGATGTCCACTTGTAAAAGAATGAAATTAGACCCATACTTATCACCTTGTACAAAACTTAAGTCGAAGTGGATCAAAGACCTTAACATAAGGCCGGACACATTAAATCTACTAAAAGAGAAAGTCTGAAAAACACCTTGAACTCATTGGCATAGGTGACAACTTCCTGAACAGAACACCAACAGCTCAGGACCTAAGACCAACAATCAATAAATGGGACCTCATGAAACTGAAAAGCTTCTGCAAGGCAAAAGACACTGTCATTCGAACAAAACAGCTGCCTACAGATTGGGAAAAAAATCTTTACCAACCCCACATCTGACAGAGGGCTAATAACCACTGAGAAAAATGCCTCCATAGGATTAGATTGTAGGCAAACCTGTGGGGCATTTTCTTAACTAGTGATTGATGGGGGAGGGCTTGGGCCATTGTGAGTAGAGCCTCTAGTGGGCTGGTGGTTCTGGCTTCTATAAGAAAGCAGGCTGAGCAAGCAATGTGTAACAAACCAATAAGCAGCACGCTTCCACAGCCTCTGCATCAGCTCCTGCCTCCAGGTTCCAGCCTTGCTTGAGTTCCTCTCCTGACTTCCTTCAATGATGGACTGTGATCTAGAAGTGTAAGCCGAATAAACCCTTTCCTCCCCCAGTTGTTTTTGGTCATGGTGTTTCATCACATCAATAGTAACCCTGACTAAGTCAGATGTGGTAAGGTTGATGGTGTTTGTAGTATTACTGGTAGTGAGGATGATGATGATGATGATAATGGATGATGATAGTGAGGGTGAAATTTACAGTGACAGTGATGATGAGGTTGACAGTGATGTGGTGGTGTTGAAAGTGATGGTGGTGGTGAGGGTGATGATGATGGACAAGGTTGATGGTGGTAAGGATAATGAGGAGGATGATGAGGATGTTAATGGCGGTTGTGTTGTGATACTGATGATGGTGATGGCAATTCTAAGAATGATGGCAGTGAGGGTAACGAGGACATGAGGACCATGATGATGATGGATATGATGACATGAATGTTAGTGCTCACTGGGCAATGTGTGGGCATGTTCCTAGAGGTCATTACATCCTTCCTCCTAAGCATCTGACAGGACTAGCCTCCTTGACAGATGACACTATAGTTCAAGCTCAGGAAGGAGACATAGTTCACCTGAGATCAACAATAATAACACAAGGCTCACTACCAGATGTCAGATGACAACACTTAGCTGTCCGTAGTGGCCTGCTCCACAGAGGAGCCTTCTGATGAGGGTCTCTTGGACCACTTGTGCTGGCTTGCCTCAGAGCAGAGCATGGTTCGGTAAGAGGGTGATTACACGGGCGCCTGGCCGTCACTACTGCTCACAGTTGTTCTTGCCCCAGGTTTCCCTTCAGTCTCTTCCACATTGTTCTCAGGAACTTATTTCACATCTACAGCGAGGGCTGGAGGCAGCGACCAGCATCTTCCCACAGGCATCCATGCTGGTAGGCGGTACAGTATCTCATGAATCAGCAAGAACCAGGCACTGTGAGGGAGAGCATCTCCAGCCAGGTTTCCAGATGAAATCAAGGTCTGCCATGTCCGAGCAGGGTCTGTCCATGGGAGACCACTGATAAGAGACAAGTAGGAGATTGACATCAAACTGAAGCTTCGTCAGAAGGCAGAGCTGGAATGCCAAGGCTGCGCAAGTCCCAGTGTTAATTTGTTTCTGTTGTTTATGCATTTGAGGATAACTGGGCAGGAAGGAGGGAGCTTCAGACAATTGCAGTGGCCAGAGCTTCAGCTCTTGGAGGTGATTTAATTAAGTTCAGACCTTAATCTCGTCTGCCTTCTCTCAGCCCAGACAGAAGGCATAAACAACCACAAAAGTGTGCCGTATGCATGTGGGGACCATCATGGAGGCTGGGGCAGTTCTGCTCAGTGCTGACAGCAGTGAAAGCAAGGAGGAGTGGAGTCAGGCTAGTGTTCCATGGCCCACACAGAACTCCATGGCTCCCACACTCACCTCACGATCTTCCTTCACTCTAAACCCAGGATGCCTCAGGTCTCATCTTAGCCGGTGTCCTTCAGACGAGGCCGTCACCCCTTTGCTTTCCCACAGGATTCCTTCTTGTCTATCCAGCAGCACTGCTGGGTCCTGTCCTTTAACCTCATGTCTACCCCACCTTACCCCATCCCACCCCCACCTCGAGTGCTACACTGGGGTCCTAGTCACACCTCCACCTTACCATTGGCTGCATGGCCTGGCTGAGTAGTGTGAGCCCAATGCATTCAGTGTATGTTTGCTGAGTGGGAGACAGTGCTAATCACACTTCCAAAGAACAAGGTTCAGAGACAGGGCAGGACAGGATGGTCCCAGGAACAAGGACACCTCGGGAGGTTCAGAGTATAACCTCCTCAGGTGTGTGCTCAGAGCTGAAGACTCTTGGGTACTCCTGCCATCCTGGTGTGTATCAGGAGAAGGCTTCCCCCCAAGACACCTATCTTCACTTAGTTTCCATTGCTGCAATGAAACACTTGTAGCTGGATAACTTTATAAAGACAAGGAGGTTCGACTCAGAGGCCACATTGCAGCTTGCAAGCTCCCAGGAAGATTCAGAGCACCACATAGGGAGAGGCAGGCAGGAGCTGTGTGTGTGTGTGTGTGTGTGTGTGTGTGTGTGTGTGTGTGTGTGT